>PVJN01034912.1:0-22445 GCA_004026805.1 Lasiurus borealis | reverse complement strand
AATACAATCATAGTAGGAGACTTTAATACCCCTCTGTCACCACTGGAAAAATCCTCTAAACAAAAAATTAGTAAAGAAACATCAATCCTAAATGACTCACTAGACCAGATGAAATTAATTGACATCTTCAGAACATTTCACCCCAAAGCCACAGAATATACATTCTTCTCCAGTGCACATGCGTCATTTTCAAAGATAGACCATATGTTGGGTCATAGGCAAAGTCTCTTCAAATTCAAGAAGATAGAAATCATATCAAGCATTTTCTCAGACCACAGTGGCATAAAACTGGAAATCAACTACAATAAAAACAATATAAAAAAAATTGAACACATGGAGACTAAACAGCATGCTATTAAACAACGACTGGGTAACCAAAGAGATCAGGGAAAAAAAAAATCATGGCAACAAATGGCAATTACAATACAACAATATAAAATTTATGGGACACAGTGAAATCAGTCTTGAGAGGGAAGTTCATAGCTCTACAAGCCTACTGCAAAAAACAGGAAATAATGGTAACAAATTATCTAAACCTACAACTCAAAGAGCTAGAGAGAGAGCAACAAGAAAAGCCCAGTGTAAGCAGAAGGAAAGAAATAGTGAAGATCAGAGCAGAGATAAACAACATGGAGACTAAGGAAACAATTCAAAAGATAAACAAAGCCAAGAGCTGGTTCTTTGAAAGGATAAACAAGATTGATGGACCTTTTGCCAGGCTCACCAAGAAGCACAGAGAGAAGACCCAAATAAACAAAATCAGAAATGAAAGAGGAGAAATAACAACAGATCTTGCTGAAAAACAAAGGATTGTTAAAAAATACTATGAACAACTCTATTCCAACAAATTGGCAAACCTTCAGGAAATGGACATATTCCTTAAAAAATATAACCTTCCAAAACTCAATCAGGAAGAATCTAAACATCTCAATAGTCCAATAACTATGGAAGAAATTGAAGCTGTCATCAAAAAGCTTCCAGCAAATAAAAGCCCGGGACCAGATGATAAACACAGGAGAGTTTTACCAAACATTCAAGGAAGAATTAAAATCTATCCTCGTCAGACTACTCAAAAATATTCAAGAAGAAGGAACACTTCCAAACACCTTCTGTGAAGCCAGCATCACCCTAATACCAAAACCAGATGAAGACAACACAATGAAAGAGAATTACAGGCCAATATCTCTCATGAACATAGATGCCAAAATCCTCTACAAAATTCTAGCAAATCAGATCCAGCAGTACATCAGAAAGATCATACACCATGACCAAGGAGGATTTATCCCAGGAATGCATGGATGGTACAGTATCCGCAAATCAATAAACGTGATACATCACATAAGCAAATGGAGAGATAAAAATCACATAGTCATATCAATTGATGCAGGAAAAGCTTTTGACAAAATCCAACACCGTTTCTTGATAAAAACTCTCAGCAAGGTGGGAATAGAAGGATCATACCTCAACATCACAAAAGCCATATATGATAAACCCACAGCTAACATCATACTCAATGGGCAAAAACTAAAATCATTTCCCCTAAGAACAGGAACAAGACAGGGATACCCACTCTCACCACTCCTGTTCGACATAGTACTGGAAGTATTAGCCATTGCAATTAGACAAGAAGAAGAAATAAAAGGCACCCAAATTGGAAAAGAAGTAAAGCTGTCCTTATTTGCAGATGACATGATGCTGTACATAAAAAACCCGAAGAACTCCATCCAAAAACTAATAGACTTAGTAAATGAATTCGGCAATATAGCAGGATACAAAATTAATGCCAAGAAATCTATGGCATTTCTATACACTAATAGTGAAATTACAAAAAGAGATACCAAAAAAAATTTAGCTACCTAGGAATAAACTTAACTAAGGAGGTAAAAGACCCATATACAGAACACTACAGGACTCTGAAAAAAGAGATAGGAGAAAATGTAAACAGATGGAAGAGCATACCATGCTCATGGATTGGGAGAATCAACATCATTAAAATGTCCATACTACCCAAAGCATCTATAGATTCAATGCCCTACCCATTAAAATACCAACGACATATTTCACAGACCTAAAAATAACTCTCCAAAGATTCATCTGGAACAAAAAAAGACCCCGAATAGCCACAGCAATCCTGAGAAAGAAGAATAAAGTAGGTGGGATCTCAATACCAGATTTCAAACTCTATTACAAAGCAACTGTTCTCAAAACAGCCTAGTACTAGCACAAGAACAGACACATAGACCAAGAGAATAAAATAGAGAATCCAGATATTGATCCCAACCACTATGCTCAATTAATATTTGACAAAGGAGGCAAGAACATACAATGGAGTGAAGACAGCCTCTTCAATAAATGGTGTTGGGAAAATTGGACAGATACATGCAAAAAAAATGAAACTAGACCACCAACTTACACCATATACAAAAATGAATCCAAATGGATACAGGACTTAAACATAAGACAGGAAACCATAAAAATACTAGAGGAATCCACAGGCAACACAATCTCAGACACATACCGAAAGAATTTCTTCATTGATAGTGCTCCAAGGGCAATGGAAGCTAAAGAAAAAATAAACAAATGAGACTACACCAAAATAAAAGGCTTTTTCACAGCGAAAGAAACCATCATCAAAAGAACAAGAAAGCCCACTGTATGGGAGAACATATTTGCAAACATTGGCACTGATAAAGGCTTAATCTCCAACATCTACAGCCAACTTATACAACTTAATAAACAGAAGATAAATTATCCAATAAAAAAATGGGCAATGGACCTAAATAGAACCTTTTCAAAAGACGACAGAAGGAAGGCCAAGAGACACATGAAAACATGTTCAAAGTCACTAATTATCTGAGAGATGCAAATCAAAACGACAATGCGATACCATCTCACAACTGTCAGAATGGCAATCATCAACAAATCAACAAATGACAAGTGTTGGCGAGGATTCGGAGAAAAAGGAACCCTTGTGTACTGTTTGGTGGGAATGCAGACTGGTGCAGCCACTGTGGAGAACAGTATAGAGTTTCCTCAAAAAACTAAAAATGGAACTCTCATTTGATCCAGCAATCCCACTTTTAGGAATATATCCTAAGAAATTAGAAACACCAATCAGAAAGGATTTATGCACCCCTATGTTCATAGCAGCACAATTTACAATAGCTACAATTTAGAAACAGCCTAAGTGCCCGTCAGCAGATGAGTGAATCAGAAAACTATGGTACATCTATCCAATGAAATTCTATGCTGTAATAAAAAAGAAGGGATTCTTATCATTTGCCGCAACCTAGATGGAACTGCAGAGCCTTATGCTAAGTGAAATAAGCCAGTCAATGAAGGAGAAACATCACATGATCTCACTCATTTGTGGATAATAAAGAATATTATAAACTGATGAACAAAATGATAGATACAGAGCAGTAAAGCATCAAAAAAACTGTCAAATTACAGTAAGAAGGTTAAGGAGAGGTGGGATAGATAACAGATCAACCAAAGGACTTATATGCATGCTTGTAAGCATAACCAATGAACATAAGACACTGGGGAGTTAGGGTATGCCTGGGAGGGGTTGGACAATGGGAAGATATGTATGCATGTAACACATTAACAAAAAAATTTTTTTAAATTATTTTACACATCAAAAAAAATGATTGCTGCTAAAAGTGACAGTACTGGCAAGAAAGTTAATTAGAATTTTAAAAATGTGTTCTGTGCCTAGCCGGTTTGAATTATTGGATAGAGAGTTGGCCTGGGGATTGAAGGGTCCTGGGTGATTCTGGTCAGGGCATATGCCCAAGGCGATCAATTATTCTCTCTCATCACTGATATTTCTTTCGCTTTCTCTCTGAAATCAATAAAAATATATAAAGAAATAAAATAAAATGTGTTTTCTTTTGAAAAAGACATTTAATCCCTCATCATAATAGCTACATCTAAATTATTACATCTTTTTAAGTGCAAAATTGAGGCAGGAGCCTTACAATATTATGTGGCCCAATAAAAGATGCATTTCAGGCCTTTGCTAAAAATCTATGAATAGCAATATGATATGGAGTGACGTTTAAAGCTGTAGGTGCAGGAGGAAAAGCCAAAAAAACACACACAAAAAACGGCCAGCCACTGCCTCTGGAGAACATGAAGAAGAGTGGGCGCCTGGGAGGTGCGGAGGGAGGGTGGCCCGCTGGGGTAGGGGGAGGTGGGAACCACCTCTGGAACTATTTGCTGCCATGCCTGAGGGACCCCCTGCGCGTCCTCAGAGCTTAGGGCTTGATTCCAAGGCACCCAGCGGACCTGAACTCTGAGCCCAATTTCCAGCGTGAAGCCAGCCTCAAGGGGCGGTGGCGAGGCGGCTGGGGGCCAAGCTTTGTGCGGGGCGCCAGGGGGCGGGAGGTGATGGGTACTCGGGGTCCGTGGAGGGAAGAAGGGAGGCCTCGCGCTAGCTGGGGGCTCCAGTGGCGCGCTGGGAGGCACTCATGAAGGGCTTCCTTATTTTTAGGATTTTAACTGTAAATGTTTAATAGAAATACACAATTTTTGCTTTCTCAGACAGCAGCAAAAAGGCTTGTAAGAATGTAAGATTCTGCCACAAATGCAACATAATCTGCTGCAAAGCTGATCTGCCTAATTACACACAGAAACTCAGGTGAAAGAATATCAGAAATCAATACAAACCAGTATTGACAGAAGTTACAGACATGCAAAATATCCTTCAGTGCAATGAACATGTGAAAAATCAGCCAGCTTATGCCAATCATAGATTTTTATTTTTTAAAATAAATCTTTATTGTTCAGATTATTATAGTTGTTCCTCTTTTTCCCCCCCTTATCTCCGCTCCACCTGGCTCCCACCCCACCATCTGCTGTTACCTCCCCCCCACACACACACATTGTCCTCATCTATAGGTGTATGATTTTTGTCCAGTCTCTTCCTGCACCCTCCCCTCCTCATCTCTTTCCCCTGAGAATTATTGGTCCACTCCCTTTCTATGCTCCTAATTCTATTATATTCACCAATTTATTCTGTTCATCAGATTTTTAATGCACTTGACTTCTAGATTCACTTGTTGATAGATATGTATTTGTTCATAATTTTTATCTTTACCTTTTCCTTCTTCCTCTTCTTAAAGAGTACCTTTCAGCATTTCATATAATACTGGTTTGGTGTTGATGAACTCCTTTAGCTTTTTCTTATCTGTGAAGCTCTTTATCTGCCCTTCAATTCTGAATGATAGCTTTGTTGGGTAGAGTATTCTTGGTCGTAGGTTCTTGCTATTCATCACGTTGAATATTTCTTGCCACTCCCATCTGGCCTGCATAGTTTCAGCTGAAAATCGTATGGGTGCTCCTTTGTAGGTAATTAACTGTTTTTCTCTTGCTGCTTTTAATATTCTCTCTTTGTCTTTTGCTCTTGGCATTTTAATTATGATGTGTCTTGGTGTAGTTCTCTTTGGATTCCTTTTGTTTAGGGTTCTATGTGCTTCCTGGACTTGTAAGTTTATTTCTTTCACTAGGTGGGGGAAGTTTTTTCTGTCATTATTTCTTCAAATAGGTTTTCAGTATCTTGCTCTCTCTCTTCTTCTGGCACACCCATAATTCTGATGTTGGTACGCTTGAAGTTGTCCCAGAGGCTCCTTACACTATCTTCACATTTTTGGATTATTTTTTCTTTTTTCTTTTCCAATTGAGTGTTTTTTCTTCTTTGTATTTCAAATCTTTGACTTGATTCTTGTGTTCCTCTAGTCTGCTATTAGGTTACTGTATAATATTTTTTTATTTCAGTTGGTGTATGTTTAATTTCTCGTTGGTTCTTTTTCATCTCCTCTTGGGTCTCACTAAATTTATCCTTTTTTTTTTTTTCTAGGAAATTCTTAAAAAAACCTTATAACCATGGTTTTGAACTCTACATCCAGTCACTTATTTTCTTCCATTTCTTTCGTTTGTGATCTGTTCTTTTGTCTCCACATGTTTCGCTGCTTCCCTGAGTTAGTAGAGTAGCTTTGTGTGCTAGATGTCCTATATGGCCCAGTAGCTCTGCCTCCCCAGTTACCTGAGGTGGACACTCTTGGTGCACCCCTTTGTGAACTGTGTGTATAGACTTGTTCTCGTCAATTCTTGATTGTTGTTGGTATCACTGGGAGGAATTGACCTCCAAGCCAATTGGTTGTGAGGATCAGCTGTGTCTGCACATGCTCGCTTACCTCCAGACTTCTGTCTTTGCGTGCAGGAGCTTCGGAAACTCTGCCTTTCCAGTTCCCCTGAGTTTTCGTGTGCTCTAGGGACCCGTATGAGTCTGGGTCCCCACCTGAAACTGGGGTTCAGTACAGTTGGACCTGGATTTCAGTGCTGTTGTGAGGTTCTGTTTTCCTCCCGCTAGAGAAAGCCAGTGGCACAATCATCAGTCAGTGCTCTGTGTGCACACTTTCGCGTACACTTTCGCAGGCACTTTCACATACCCACAGACCTATGTCTTTCACGGCTCCCCTAAGTTTCCGTGCACTCCTTCCTTTTCACAACAGTCCAGACTCCCCCGTATGAGTCTCGCCTGGAGCTGGGGTTCAGTACAGTTGGGATTTTCCGTCTCCTCTCACTAGAGGAAGCCAGCCAAACTCTCCTCTACCTGTCCTCTCCACAAGCATGTCTCTGTACCTCAGCTTTTTACAACTCCTCTGATTCTTTGTGAGCCCCTCTCTTTACTTCTAGTTGTAGAATTTCACTCAGCCAGCTTTCCTGTGGTTCTGGATGGTGTCGTTCTGTCTTTTAGTTGTAATTTCAAAATTGTTGTGCGAGGCAGCAGCTTAGGTGTTCACCTATGCCGCCATCTTGGTTTCTCCCAATCATATATTTTTAGGTCAAACCAAGTTTCCATCTTGGGCTCAGAGAAACAGTATAACTCATTCAGTCCCCTTCCCCCGGTGTGAGAACCTCTTTCCACGTCCCGCGTGGCTCAGGGTTCCTGGTTCAGGGTTTGGGTTCTGAAGAAGGCCGCACGAAAACAAAATAAGAGACTAGAAAACATTAATTTGGCAATATTGGGGGGCCAGGCGGGAGCCTTCCTCTAGTGGAAAGGACTGCCACTTGCTCTGGCCTTTTTCTCCCTTTTATTAAGGCTTTGGGTCACACCCCTAGCCTTTAGGCAGGAAATAACAAAAACAGAAATTAACATGAAACAAACAGATAGAGGTAGCTAAACAATGAGTAATTAGCTCTGACCTTTCAGAGTAGTTAAGGTTGACCAGCCTTCCGGCCTCCTGTTTACATCCATTTAGTAAGAACAATGTTTGGTTTCCGACACCCCAGGAGCAATAGGGATGGCACAATTAAACATCGTGCCTTAAATTCTTTCATACAAGCATTACTTCTAACACATTTTGCTTGGAATGTGGGAGAAATTGATGTTTTTTGACAATGGCCAAACTTCGCAATGCCTCTATTTTTCCAGTTCCTCTGCTGGTGGGTCTCCTGCCAGAACCTGTGTTATTGGACCACCTAGTGGTTCTCTGGCCAGTGTTCTCTGTTTACTGTCCTACTTCAGAGGTGAAACAGCAGAATAAAAGTAGGTGTTTAAAGTCTGCTAAAAGACAGATACCCACCATGTACTCTGACAGATACACCCATGGACTTATCCAGGTCAGGGGAAAGAACTAGAGTTTTATGTTTGTGCACAGCCTAAGACCATTTTGCAGGTGTGTTTAGACTGGCCTAGTGTTTCCAGTTTGCTACAGGCTGCATTGTGGGTAGCTGTCTTGTGGCCAGTTTGACCCTTCTCACCTCTGTAATCATTTGGGGTTGGAACTAGAGGCCTGGTGCACAAAATTCATGCATGGGGGGTCCCTCATCCTGGCCTACAACCTCTCCAATCTGAGATCCCTCTCATAATCCAGGATTGCTGGCTGCCAACCATTCGCCTGCCTGCCTGCCTGATTTCCCCTATTCAATTCTGCCAGCCAGCCTGATTACCCCCTAACCACTCCCCTGCCAACCTGATTGATGCTTAACTGCTCCCCTTCCAGTTAATCCTAACTGTCCTCCCTTGCCATCCTGGTTGCCCCTAACTGCACTCCCCTGCTGGCCTGGGTCCCTCCCAACTACCCTCCCCTGCTGGCCTGATCATCCACAACTGCCCTCCCCTGCCCACCATCTTATGGCAGCCATATTTGACCACATGGGGGCAGCCATCCTGTGTCTTGGAGTGATGGTCAATTTGCATATTACCTATTTATTATATAGGATTCTTTTCTAACTAATGTTTCATCTTTCTTTAAAGTTAAAAATAGTTCTGATTTATCTTGGAATTAAGTACATGATCATGGTGTTCCAAGGTTCTGACTGGTTTCTCTTAGATCATTCTGTGTCCACACAGGTAAGCACTGTATAGTAACAGAGATCGTTAGAGAGGCCAAAAAATTCAGAGGTAATATGAGTTCTAGAGGTCCACTTGGACTCAAATGTTTTATCAGTGACTGAGTCAAACAGATTTTCAAAAAGTCAATGCCACTCTACTTATTAAGTAACACTTTGGGTATAGAATATATTAGGTCCTGCCTAGGTCACTTCCACAGCCTCCTATAGAGCAAAACAGTCTTGTTTTTCTTCCACAATCAATAGCTGAAAAGAACACATTCCAGCTGTAAGAAAGGCCAGTGCCTCGTGGGTTCAGGGCACTGGTGAAATCTCTGGCTTGTGTGATGCAGACTGACTGCATATGGAGTGGGTGGGGACAGGGCTGAGTCTGATATCAAGAAGAGATTACAAAAGAACAAACCTGTCATCAGCTATCATGCAAATACTACATTAAGATAATACAATAAATTCGGGATATAACTGTGGGAAAGGGAAGATAGCCTTTAATCATTTAACTTTAAAAAACACTTTTGCATCAGTACAAAAAGGTAAAACTATAAGAATTATAGATTAGGCTTAAAAGTCTGCATGGCAAGAAGTCATCTAGATCTCTTTTCAGTGGATCTTTTTCTTTTTTCTTTCATTTATTTATTTAATAAATCTTTATTGTTCAGATTATTACATTTGTTTCTCTTCCCCCCACCTTAGCTCCCCTCCACCCGCCTCCCACTCCTCCCTCTACCCTTACCTCCCCCCCACATTGTTCTCATCCATAGGTGTATGATTTTTGTCTAGTCTCTCCCGGCAGCCCCCTTATCCCTTTCCCCTGAGAATTGTCAGTCCACTCCCTTTCTGTGCTCCTGATCCTATTATATTCACCAGTTTATTCTGTTCATCAGATTTTTAATGCACTTAATTTTTAGATTCACTTGTTGATAGATATGTATTTGTTGTTCATAATTTTTATCTTTACCTTTTTCTTCCTCCTCTTCTTAAAGAGTACCTTTCAGCATTTCATATAATACTGGTTTGGAGTTGATGAACTTTAGTTTTTTCTTATCTGTGAAGCTCTTTTTCTGCCCTTCAATTCTGAATGATAGCTTTGCTGGGTAGAGTTTTCTTGGTTGTAGGTTCTTGCTATTCATCACGTTGAATATTTCTTGCCATTCCCGTCTGGCCTGCATAGTTTCTGTTGAGAAATCAGCTGACAATCGTATGGGTGCTCCCTTGTAGGTAATTAACTGTTTTTCTCTTGCTGCTTTTAATATTCTCTCTTTGTCTTTTGTTCTTGGTATTTTAATTGTGATGTGTCTTGGTGTGGTCCTTTTTTGGATTTATTTTATTTGGGGTTCTGTGTGCTTCCTGGACTTGTAAGTCTATTTCTTTCACCAAATGTGAGAAGTTTTCAGTCATTATTTCTTCAAATAGGTTTTCAGCATCTTGCTCTCTCTCTTCTTCTGGCACACCCATAATTCTGATGTTGGTATACTTGAAGTTGTCCCAGAGGCTCCTTACACTATCTTCACATTTTTCAATTCTTTTTTCTTCTTGCTTTTCCAGTTGAGTGTTTTCTGCTTCTTTATATTTCAAATTTTTTACTTGATTCTTGCCTTCCTCTAGTCTGCTGTTAGGTTTCTGTATAATATTTTTTATTTCAGTCAGTGTATGTTTAATTTCTAGTTGGCCCTTTTTCATCTCCTCTTGGCTCTCGCTAAATTTATCCATCTTTCCTAGGAAATTCTTAAAAAACCTTATAACCGTGGTTTTGAACTCTATATCCAGTCATTTGTTTTCCTCCATTTCTTTTGTTTGTGATCTGTTTCTATGTGTCTGCATTTTCACTATGCCAGGAGAATGTCTGTGTTGGAATCAGCCTTATGATACAAGACTTGAAAAACTGCAAAAACCTCTCTGTTGAGCTTGGATAGGTGAAGTTTCAGAGTGCCTTGGCTTCCAGTCAGCCCCACCCTCCTCGGCTCCTGGGTCTCAAGTGTCTTTCCGTAATCACTGGAGCCTTCTTGTGCATGTGTGCTTTTCTAGTCCACTGCCTTTCTGGCTCCCCTGTGCTCCAAGATCCATCCTATGAGTCTGGGTCCCCAGGATCTCGCCTGAAACTGGGGTTAGTGAAGTTAGAAGTGGCACAATTGGGAGGCTCTGTCTTCCACCCAATCGAGCCAGCCAGTGGCACAATCAGCAGTCCGTCTTCTGGGCACAGTGGTGTGCGCACCTCCAGACCTCTGTCTTTTAGCAGCTTCCCTACATTTCCAGACACTCCTCCCATTTCACTGTCCAGACTCCCCCTGTATGAGTCTTGCCAGGACCTGGGGTTCAGTGTCATAGGATAAGGGGTTCAGTGCAGTTGGGAGTCTGCATCTCCCTCCCACCAGAGGAAGCCAGCCAGGCACTCCGCTGCCCACTCTCTCCATGTGCGTGTCTCTGTACCTCAGCTTTTGCAGCTCCTCTGAGTCTCTGTGAGCCCCTCTCTTTCCTTCTAGTGGTAGAATTTCCACTCAACCAACTTTCCTGTGGTTCTGGATGATGTCTGTTCTGTCTTTTAGTTGTAGTTTTAAAATTGTTGTGCAAGGCAGCAGTTTAGGTGTTCACCTATGCCACCATCTTGGTTCGTCAGATCTTTTTCTTCTTTGTCCATAGTGCCACCTGTGCTGTTTATAAAGATGACGGAAATTTATGTATAACCATAAAATAATATTATAAGATAAATCTGGAGAGGGAGAAAAATGGCGGTGGTGGCGGAGTAGATAGACGCGTCTGGAGCATTGTCACTGGGCAGAGGGAGAAAGAGCAGCTGAGAGTCGCACTGGGAGTGATTGTTGGCAAGTTAAGAGTCACTTATCCTACAGGAGAAGGTGGGGGAGTGCTGGACGGGGCTCTCCCAGCCAGGCAGCCCCACTGCCATGGGGTTTTTGTTGGCCAGAGCCACCAGCACAAATTCGGCGACTGCATCATCTTGCAGAGGGAGGTGGATGTCTGCAGCGGTCTGAAACCTTCGGCTGAAGCACCCACTGAACAGTCGGGGATCCGGGGACCCAGAACACCGCTCTCCAATCTGCCCAGACACGGACTCAGAGGATCTCCAGACACCACACGGAAAGGTCAGATTTCACCTGGGATAAGGTGAGGTCTACTGTCCCACAGAACAGAGACACGCACACTGTGGGAACCGGGCTTCAGGAAAGCTGCCTCTGGAGTGGTCCGTGGATGTGGGGCAGGGCGTGATCCCTAGGTATGAGAGGCAAACTCTCGGAGCTGTTGACAGAGGGGAGTTCTGGAAAAGTACTCATTTTGATCTGAGACAGACGGACAGCCCGGGTGTTATTACAGTGTCCCGGCTGCAAAATCCCCACAAACTGGTTTTGAGAACCACAGAGTAGCAGGATCTGAGCACAGCCTAGAGAGATCCTGTGCTTAGTCTCAGAGGTCAATTCCAAAACCCTGCCACCCAGTGGATGATGCACAATCACAATGTGAGTAAGAGCCACAAAAGAATAAAGAGATTAAAACACAACCAGCAGTGGAACACAGAGAAATACAATACCCTCCCGACTGGGAAACAGAAGTGCCAAGCAGAACAATAGCGGAAGTGAATGACCATTCTATTTTTTTCTTTTTTTAATATTTTTTCATTTTTGCATATTTTAATTAAAAAACAATTTTTTTCTTTCCTCCTCAATTGATTTTACCTTTTTAATTATTACATTTTTGTTTTGAACTAGTATTAGTACTAATACTACTTTACCATTTTGGAAAAAACAAGTGTCATTTTGTTTTCCCTTTATTTTACTTCGGGATTAGAGTTCTACATTCTATTTTCATCTTTCCTTTAGCATAATTTCACGCTATCGCAACTCTACCTTTATGCCAACACTTTCCACCTAACTTTCCCCATTTTGTTGACTTGTTTTCTCTTTCCCTTTTCCAACTTTAGATTCTCCCTATTCTTTCTCTTTACCTGGTTAAAATTTACCCACTTATATATCTAATTTCAAATCCCCTACTCCAAGCTCATACAAACCTCTCTCTTCTTGACTTCACTATCCAAAAAGTTGTTTTTTTCTATGACCTTTTGTTGCTCTTTGCCTGAACGGTGATTATATATATCGGTTTTTTGTACTTTTTTGGTGAGATTGTTTTAGCTTATTCTACTTGTTCTATTTTGCTTTTTGTTTGCTTTCATTTGGTTTGTTTTTCACCTCTCTTTTCCCTCACCTCTCTCCTTACCAGTTGTTATTTGTAGTTTGTATTAATCTCCAGGTACTGGTTGCCTAGATTTGTTGGAATTAGTGACTGTTCTATTGGCATTTTCTCCTGAGAACTATATTTTGTTCCCCTTTTCTCTCTTATCCTCTTTCTTTTCACTCTGACTTTTTTCTCTTCCTCTTTTATTCTCCTTCTTCTCCTTTTTATTCTCTTATTTTACTTTATTTTTTTGTACACTTATTTATTTATTTTTTTCTCCCTTTCCCAATTTGATTTTGGCATTTCTTTATTTTCTTTTTTCCTCATTTTCCTCTTCTTCTTTCTCTACTTACCCCTAATTTATCTTCCATTGGTGCTCACCTTATTTGTGATTATTAACACACTGAATACATTTCTACTAAGTGCCTTGTGTGCTGTACCTGGTCGTGTTGTAGTTTGTGCCTTTCAATCAACATAGGAGAGAGAACTACATAACCAGACACCCAGAGTAGCAAGACCATGGGCAGAAAAAGAAACAGCCCACATAAGACAGAAAGGCAGGTTTCACTAGAAAAGGAAATAAACAAAATAGAAGCAGAAATAAGCCTGTCAGAGAAAGAGTTCAGAGAAATGATAATAAGGTGGATGAAAAGAATGGAAAACAAAATCGACAATATTAGTGAAAGCCAAGAGGAAATGAAGAAGAGCCAAGAGGAAATGAAGAATAATCAAGAAGAAATGAAAAATGACATCACTGCTATAAAGAACTCAATAGAAAGCATCAAAAGTAGACTAGAAGAAGCAGAGGACTGCATCAGTGAGCTAGAAGACACGGTAGAAAAAAATACCCAAGTACAGCAGCTTCTAGAAAAAAAAAGTTAAAAAGCAAGAAGAGAGCCTAAGGGAACTTTGGAATAACATGAAACAAAACAATATCTGCATAATTGGGGTTCCAGAAAGAGTGGAAACTGAACAAGGATTAGAGAACCTGTTTGAAGAAATAATGACAGAAAATTTCCCCAATATAGGAAAGAAAAAACCCACACAAATCCAAGAAGCTCACAGAGTCCCAAGCAAAATTAACCACAACAAACTGACACCAAGGCACATTATAATTAAATTGGCAAACACCGACAACAAAGTAAGAATCTTAAAAGCAGCCAGAGAGAAACAGAAAGTTACCTACAAAGGAACTCCCATAAGACTAGCTACAGATTTCTCAACAGAAACTCCTCAGGCCAGAAGGGAATGGAATGAAATATACAAAGTCATGTAAAGGAAGGGTCTGAATCCAAGAATACTGTGCCCTGCAAGACTCTCAATCAAAATTGAAGGTGAAATCAGAAGCTTCACAGACAAAAAAGGACTAAGGAAATACATTACCACCAAACCAGCAATGCAAGAAATGTTAAAGAGTCTGCTGTAATAAAAAGAAGTAGGAAGCAAAGAAGGAACCTGGGAGTAACGACTAAAAATGGCAACAGATAAGTACTTATCAATAATAACTTTAAATGTAAACGGATTAAATTCTCCAATCAAAAGACATAGGGTAACTGATTGGATAAGAAAACATGATCCATATATCTGCTGTCTGCAAGAAACCCACCTCAGGAAAAGAGATGCACACAGATTGAGGGTGAAGGGATGGAAGATGGTATTTCAGGCAAATGGAAATGAAAAAAAAAGCTGGGGTTGCAATACTTATATCTGACAAATTAGATCTCAAAGTGAAGGACATAACAAGAGATAAAGAAAGCCACTTCATAATACTAAAGGGAACAATCCAACAAGAAGAAATAACTCTGGTAAACATATATGCACCCAATATAGGAGCACCTAAATACATAAAAAAAAAACTTCCCAAGGATATTAAGGGAGAGGTTGACAGCAATACAATCATAGTAGGAGACTTTAATACCCCTCTGTCACCACTGGAAAAATCCTCTAAACAAAAAATTAGTAAAGAAACATCAATCCTAAATGACTCACTAGACCAGATGGAATTAATTGACATCTTCAGAACATTTCACCCCAAAGCCACAGAATATACATTCTTCTCCAGTGCACATGCGTCATTTTCAAAGATAGACCATATGTTGGGTCATAGGCAAAGTCTCTTCAAATTCAAGAAGATAGAAATCATATCAAGCATTTTCTCAGACCACAGTGGCGTAAAACTGGAAATCAACTACAATAAAAACAATATAAAGAAATTGAACACATGGAGACTAAACAGCATGCTATTGAACAATGACTGGGTAACCAAAGAGATCAGGGAAAAATAAAAATAAAAAACATCATGGCAACAAATGACAATGACAACACAACAATATAAAATTTATGGGACACAGTGAAAGCAGTCTTGAGAGGGAAGTTCATAGCCCTACAAGCCTACTACAAAAAACAGGAAGCAATTGTAATAAATTACCTAACCCTACAACTCAAAGAGCTAGAAAGAGAGCAACAAGAAAAGTACAGTGTAAACATAAGGAAGGAAATAGTAAAGATCAGAATGGAGATAAACAACATGGAGACCAAAGAAACAATCAAAAAGATCAACAAAACCAAGAGCTGGTTCTTTGAAAGGATAAACAAGATTGATGGACCTCTAGCCAGGCTCACCAAAAAGCAAAGAGAGAAGACCCAAATAAAATCAGAAATGAAAGAGGAGAAATAACAACAGACCCTTTGGAAATGCAAAGGATTGTTAAAAAAAAAATACTATGAACAACTCTATTCCAACAAATTAGACAACCTGCAAGAAATGGACATTTTCCTAGAAAAATATAACCTTCCAAAACTCAATGAGGAGAAATCTAAACATCTCAATAGTCCAATAACTATGGAAGAAATTGGAGCAGTTATCAAAAAGCTTTCAGCAAAAAAAAGCCTGGGACCAGATGGCTACACAGGAGAGTTTTACCAAACATTCAAGGAAGAATTAAAACCTATCCTCCTCAGACTATTCAAAAACGTTAAAAAAAAAAAGGAACACTTCCAAACACCTTCTATGAAGCCAGCATCATCCTAATACAAAAACCAGATAAAGACAACACAATGAAAGAGAATTATAGGCCAATATCTCTCATGAACATAGATGCCAAAATCCTCTACAAAATTCTAGCAAATTGGATCCAGCAGTACATCAAAAAGATCATACACCATGACCAAGTAGGATTCATCCCAGGAATGCAGGGATGGTACTATATCTGCAAATCAATAAATGTGACATATCACATAAACAAATATAGAGATAAAAATCACATAGCCATATCAATTGATGCAGAAAAAGCATTTGACAAAACCCAACACTCTTTCTTATAAAAACTCTCAGGAAAGTGGGAATAAAAGGATCATACCTCAACATCATAAAAGCCATGTATGATAAACCCACAGCTAATGGCATACTCAATGGACAAAAACTAAAACCATTTCCCGTAATAACAGAAACAAGACAGGGATGCACACTCTCACCTCTCCTGTTTGACATAGTACTGGAAGTATTAGCCATTGCAATTAGACAAGAAGAAGAAATAAAAGGCATCCAAATTGGAAAAGAAGAAGTAAAGCTGTCCTTATTTGTAGATGACATGATGCTGTACATAAAAAACCCGAAGGACTCCATCCAAAAACTAATAGACTTAGTAAATGAATTTGGCAATGTAGCAGGATACAAAGTTAATGCCAAGAAATCTGTGGCATTTCTGTACACTAACAGTGAAATTACAGAAAGAGAGACTAAAAAACAAGCCCATTTACCATCGCACCAAAAAAATTAAGATACCTAAGAATAAACCTAACTAAAGAGGTAAAAGTCCTATATGTAGAAAACTACAGGACACTGAAAAAAGAGATAGAGGAAGATGTTAACAGATGTAAGAGTATACCATGCACATGGATTGGGAAAATCAAAATCATTAAAATGTCCATACTACCCAAAGCAATCTATAGATTCAATACCCTACCCATTAAAATACCAATGACATACTTCACAGACCTAGAAAGAATTTTTCATAGATTCATCTGGAACAATAAAAGACCACTAATAGTCACTGCAATTCTGAGAAAGAAGAATAAAGTAGCAGGGATCTCAATACCAGATTTCAAGCTATATTACAAAGCAACTGTTCTCAAAACAGCCTGATACTGGCACAAGAACAGACATATAGACCAATGGAATAGAATAGAGAACCCAGATATCCACCCAAACCACTATGCTCAACTAATATTTGACAAAGGAGGCATGAACATACAATGGAGCCAAGATAGCCTCTTCAATAAATGGTGTTGGGAAAACTGGGCAGATACATGCAAAAAAATGAAACTGGACCACCAAGTTACACCAAATACAAAAATAAACTCAAAATGGATACAGGACTTAAACATTAGAAGGGAAACCATAAAAATACTAGAGGAATCCACAGGCAGCACAATCTCAGATATATGCCGAAAGAACTTCTTCACTGATATTGCGCCAAAGGCAATGGGAGCTTAAGAAAAAATAAACAAGTGGGACTACATCAAAATAAAAAGCTTTTGCAGAACAAAGGAAACCATCAACAAAACAACAAGAAAGACCACTGTATGGGAGAACATATTTGCAAATGTTATCACTGATAAAGGTTTAATCTCCAACATCTATAGCCAACTTATACAACTTAATAAAAGGAAGATAAACGATCCAATAAAAAAAAAATGGGCAACGGACCTAAATAGAACCTTTTCGAAAGATGACAGAAGGAAGGCCAGGAGACACATGAAAACATGTTCAAAATCACTAATTATCTGAGAGATGCAAATCAAAACGACAATGTGATACCATCTTACACCTGTCAGAATGGCAATCATCAACAAATCAAGAAATGACAAATGTTGGTGAGGATGCGGAGAAAAAGGAACCCTTGTGCACTGTTGGTGGGAATGCAGACTGGTGCAGCCACTGTGGAGAACAGTATGCAGTTTTCTTAAAAAACTAAAAATGGATCTCCCATTTGATCCTGCAATCCCACTCTTAGGAATTTATCCTAAGAAATCACAAACACCAATCAGAAAGGATTTATGCACCCCTATGTTCATAGCAGCACAATTTACAATAGCTACAATTTGGAAACAACCTTAGGTGCCCATCAGGACTGAATGGATCAGAAAACTGTGGTACATCTACACAATGGAATTCTATGCTGCCATTAAAAAGAAGGAATTCTTACCATTTGCAGCAACCTGATGGAACTGGAGAGCCTTATGCTTAGTGAAATAAGGCAGTCAATGAAGGAGAAGCATCACATGATCTCACTCATTTGTGGATAATAAAGAACATTATAAACTGATGAACAAAAGTATAGATACAGAGGCCATAAAGCATCAAACAGAGTGTGAAATTACAGCAGGAAGAATAAGAAGAGGTGGGGTAGATAATCAAAGGACTTGTATCTATGCACATAAGCCTAACCAATGAATATAGACACTGGGGGGGGTATGCCCCGGGAGGAAGGGGGGGGGACAATGGGGAGATATGTATACATGTAACACAATAAAAAAAAAGATTAAAAAAAAAAGATAAATCTGAAGGAAAAAGAAAAATCTAACTTTGATTTCCATGGGATATGACAAATGTAAAACTGAACCTCCCTGTTTCATTGAACACTAAATGGATTGGGTCACTGAGACAGCTTCTGCCAAACATCCCAGAGGATAAAAGGAAGCCACACAGTGTAACGAAGCCACACAGTGACATGTGAGTACTTTCCAATCCGTATCAATGCAGGAAAGCATGTGGTAGGGGCACCTGGAAGTGTTAATTGTGCTCCACACATAAAACACAAAGAATGCCACGGTTTTGTTTTGCATTTCTCCCATAGTGCCGCAGATGACAAACAAAAGGAAATTTCCTCCAAAAGGCTGGATAGCAGAAAGAATCACTGGTGACTTAGTGACTCCAATTGCTGCATCAGGCAGAACCACATCAGGCCAGCTATGGTGTGGAGTGTGTCATAGACAGAAAGCTTTTCCCAGGGTAAAGAACTGCAGTCATGTTGACCAACATCCACAAGAATCCCAAGAATTGCACAAGATTATACATGAACAGGTATCCTTCTTTCAGCTTTATAAGAGTTTCAGGGGAGCCTTGGCTTTCCATTCTGAATCTATTTACGCGTTCTTCTTCCTTGGCTCAGAGCTCCATTTTTGCATCAGACTCACCAGCCAGTGGTCAAAGTCAGAGACCGAAAACAGTGAGCGCTCCTCCTGCTTGGAGAGTCTCTCCACCACTGGCTCACCTCCTGTACATAATGTTTACCAGCCTCCGGGTCAGTTTGTAAACCGCCTCTGGCTTGGCAAGGTCCCAGAACTCCAGCTTAAACTCACAGACATGATCTCCTTTAGCACTATGTCCTTGAGCTTTGAAATGCAGGACGTTTTCAGCGATGCTGATGGCAAGATTCTGCACACCACTCAGCTCCACGCGCAAGTGCAGTAGACGTGCGGCCACGCAGCCCAGGGCGCGAGGAGTTCACAGGCTCTAACCCCCGCGCTCAGGAAGGGCTCCCTTAAGGAGAGCCTCGTCTTAGCTGCTATCGGGCTCCCGGGAGGAAAAGTGACCGCCAGCCTGGAGAGGAGGGGGAAGTGGGAAGGAAGAACCTCCGCCCATTCGCTCGGAGATGAGCCCCCGCCTTCCCGCCTTCCCGCCTCTCCGCCCGCCCGTCACACATCCTTTGACCCCAGTGCTCCACGGTGGTGCCACCCGCAGGGTTTTGTTTATTTGTGTTGCTTTTTAAAGTGGCTGGGGTTAGGGGAGTCCCTTCCTCCTGGGCGAGTGGCACCCTGTCTGGCGGCTGCCACAGGCTTCAGTCTGCCCAGAGACTAGAGGTGGCACATGCCTTTTGTCAGGCACCCAGCCCTCTCCAGCTCCTCTGCCTCGGGCTCTGAAGGGACGTAATCCGGGCCCCGCTGGCCCCTCGTGCCTCCTGCTGGGAGCCAGGCGGTGGGATACAAAGGCCCTCCCAACCCGTGCTGGGCCCCAGCAGCCACGGGACTGTCCAGCTTAGGATGTCTGACCAAGACGGGCTGCAGCGTCCCACCGACGATGGAGATGCCAAAGGCAGCAAACAGCCACCTGGCCCTGCAGTTTGCTTGTGGTGGAGCTGAGGTTGGAAGGCCCATGGCCAAAAGAGTGCCTTTCGGAGCAATGGTGAGAAAGGCCAGGCAACCTTGGTGAGGGTGGGTGGTGGTCCTGATGGGACTGACAGTTGGGCACGGGGATGGTTTGGAGCGGGGCTAGCAGAGATGTGGACAGGGCAGGGTCCATAAATGGGTTTCATGCATTAGTCTTGTTTCGTCCTCTCTAGTGCTGCCTTGTTATTTATAACTCTTACTGAATTATTTAATTTGAATTTTCCTGTATTTGTGTCTCAGAATTTGTGGAAATTCTGCCTCAAAGTTCTTTATAATCCTCAATAGGATGTATGATGGGTGCTTAGAAATACTTGCTTATTAAATAACAAGCTTTCTCCTCATTTTGTCATCTTATAATGTGAACTCGGGCTGCTCCTGTCTAACCAGGAGCCAGCCATTTCAGGAGCAGTAGAAATTCAGCCTCCAAAGATCTTCAGTCCTGCCCTCTAGCCCGTCCTGCTCAAGGTCATCTGCAAGGTCACATCCAGAGCCTTGAACACCAGTCAGGATTTTCTCCCAACGGATAGTCCATTAAGTATGATATGCTTACTTTGTAACTAGTTTATACTTTATTATGAAGAGACCAGAGCTACAAGGATATTATCTGTCATCTCTCTACTCTCCCTTCCCACCTCTGCTCCATCAGTAATAGGTAAAAGGTCTTTAATAAATTGAAGAAAAAAATCTGGAAACGTACAGATGAAATACTCATGGGGGAGGGGCTCAGGATCTGTGATGAGGGGGGGCAGTAGAGAAGATGGGCGATTGGCTCTTAGTGGAAGAGACTGGAAACTGAACGCTGGGTGGAGAACTCCACCGAGGAGGTCCAGGATGATGTCGATGGATGAGAGTACAGCTCAGCAAGCCAGGCCTGCAGGGCGCCCACACAGATATTGAGAGAAACCAATGGGGTTGGGAGGAAGAGGGAAGAGCCATCTCAATGATAGATGTTTATGATTTCTTTTTTTTGGAATTTTTATTTCTGCTGGGAATGGAGAAAGAGGAGAAGGAAATAAATAATCTTTTCCTCTCAAATCCTTTTTTATTTCTTCATTTAAAAGAAAAAAGGAAAGAAAGGGGTAAGACCCTGGAAACAGAGACAAGCCTGTTACACACACTCCAAGGGACAGTAAGTGGAAATAAGAGATTGGTCCTGAAATCCAGACTCTGTCTCAGTCTCCCCTTCTCACCTGACAAGACATATCTGGGCATTGCCCCTGAGGGTCCCAAACTTCCTTACCTGTCCTGCCCCTCCCAGCGCCCAATGTCCTGTATTGGTTCCTACCCCAAGCGTCCATCAAACAACTTTCCTTCTAGGACCACAATCTTCCATAGAGAACACTTGCTGTTATTACTGGTTCTTTATTTTCTGTCTCCCAAACTCACATCCTTGTTGCTTATCACCTCCTCCCCTTACCAATTTCAGTAAGAAGATGGCAGATGGAGGGCTGATGCTATTCACTGTCAGGACTTTGCCCTTCTGGAGCCCAGGAAATAGGAACTGTGAGTCCAAATCCTCGTCTAGGAGAGGATAGGGCATGGAAGAACTGGGGGTGGGCGCTTTCTAAAAGATCATCGTGAGGAAGGGATCTGGCCCACACCAAGCATTTGCTGCTCCATCAGGTAGACTGGGTAAGAATTGGGGCCCCCATCCTCCTCTGGGTCATTGTCTTCATGGTTGTGGACCAGTGCACGGCGTGTTCGAGTCATATAGGAGACCTGGGATTGGGAGGAATGAATATCATCAGCCATGCCATTTGCTTCCTCAACATCCCTACTCAGCCCTTTTCTATTCCCTAATTCTGACCTTGTTTCTTTTCCAAGATTCCATCCAAACTTGTTCTTATTGCAGCCTATGATCCAATACAGAGTCCCAGATCTCTTCTCTAATTCCTTCTTCTGTCCTTTTCCCCTTGTTCTAACAAGTTTTGCCTCCTCTACACCCTTTTTCCTCTTCTACAGCCTTCCCCCAATTCTACATTTTATGTCCTATGCATCTATTGTCTTTCCCCATAATTTTTTACCATCACTGCTCCTCTATTGCCATCCTCCCCCACCATGATTCTTCTGCTAGACTCGTTACTCCCTCTAGTTCTGATCCATAATCTCTCCTCAGCTCCCTCACCCATGGGCCCATCCCACTGGAGCATCCTGTTCCTTACCAGAAAGATCAGGCCAAGGAACACCAAGAGGAGAATCACAGCTACCAGAACCACAATAACTATGGCCCATGAGGGAAATGAACCACTGTCCCGCATTTCTCCCACATGGAGACCTCCTTGGGAACCATCTTTGTTCTGGTATGCTTGGCTCTGGTTGACTGGGGCTTCTGACATGATAGAACTCAGCTTCATGCTGGAAGTGGGAAGGATAGACAAGCCAGTGGGCACCTGACTGGTTTTATTTGGCCCAGGAGTGGAAGAACTGATAGTTTTGTCTCCTGTGACCTCGACTGGAGGGCTTATAGTCTCTGTGGCAGCTGTGGTTCTTCCTATTTTTTTTGTAGACTCTACTGGGATTGATGTGGCCCTCCCTTTGGTAGATGTGGTCTTCTTTGTGTGCACTATAACCTGTCCTGAGGCTCCTGTGCTTGGCTCTGTGGCCAATGTGTTGTATTGAACATGGTCTGTAGGCATTGTGGTAGCTCCTGTGGTCTTCTCATGAGCTGATGTTCTGTGTTGAACATGGTCTGTAGGCATTGTGGTAGCTCCTGTGGTCTTCTCATGAGCTGATGT
>PVJN01034911.1:0-22447 GCA_004026805.1 Lasiurus borealis | reverse complement strand
TTTTTTTTTTTTTTTTATTTAATATATTTTATTGATTTTCCACAGAGAGGAAGGGAGAGAGATAGAAAGTCAGAAACATCGATGAGAGAGAGACATCGATCAGCCGCCTCCTGCACACCCCACAGTGGAGATGTGCCCGCAAGCAAGGTACATGCCCCCAACCGGAATCGAACCCGGGACCTTTCAGTCCGCAGGCCAAAGCTCTATCCACTGAGCCAAACCGGTCTCGGCCCTTTTTTTTTTTTTTAAATTAAATCTTTATTATTCAGTTTATTACATTTGTTTCTCTTTTTTCCTCTCCATAGATCCCCTCCACCCGCCTCCCACCCTTCCCTCTACCCTTCCCTCCCTCCCATTGACCTCATCCATAGGTGTATGATTTTTATCCAGTCTCTCCCTGTACACTCCTCACCCCTTTTCCCCTGAGAATTATCAGTCCACTCCCTTTCTGTGCTCCTGATTCTATTATATTCACCAGTTTATTCTGTTGATCAAATTTTTAATTCACTTAATTTTCAGATTCACTTGATAGATACGTATTTGTTGTTCATAATTTTTTATCTTTTACCTTTTTCTTCTTCCTCTTCTAAAACAGTACCTTTCAGCATTTCATATAATACTGGTTTGGAGTTGATGAACTTTAGCTTTTTCTTATCTGTGAAGCTCTTTATCTGCCCTTCAATTCTGAATGATAGCTTTGCTGGATAGATTATTCTTGGTTGTAGGTTCTTGCTATTCATCACCTTGAATATTTCTTGCCACTCCAATCTGGCCTGCATCGTTTCTGTTGAGAAATCAGCTGACAGTCGTATAAGTGTTCCCTTGTAGGTAATGAACTGTTTTTGTCTTGCTGCTTTTAATATTCTCTCTTGTCTTTTGCTCTTGGTATTTTAATTATGATGTGTCTTGATGTGGTCCTCTTTGGATTCCTTTTGTATGGGGTTCTGTGTGCTTCCTGGACTTGTAAGTCTATTTATTTTACCAGATGTGGGAAGTTTTCAGTCATTATTTCTTTAAATAGGTTTTCAGTATCTTGCTCTCTCTCTTTCTCTGGCACCCCCACAATTCTGATGTTGGTACACTTGAAGCTGTCCCAGAGGCTCCTTACATTATCTTCACATTTTTGGATCCTTTTCTCTTCTTGCTTTTCCAGTTCAGTGTTTTCTGATTCTTTATATTTCCAATTTTGACTTGATTCTTGCCTTCTTCTAGTCTGCTGTTAGGTCTCTGTATAGTATTTTTTATTTCAGTCAGTGTATGTTTAATTTCTAGTTGGTTCTTTTCCATCTCTAGTTGATCTTTTCCATCTCTAGTTGGTTCTTTTTCATCTCCTCTTGGGTCTTGCTAACTTGATCCATCTTTTCCAGGATATTCTTGAAAATCCTTATAACCCTGGTTTTGAACTCTATATCCAGTTGTTTGTTTTCCTCTTTTTCTTTTGTTTGCGATCCCTTCCCTTGTCTGAGCATTTTCACTATGCCGGGAGAACTTTTGTGTTGGATTCAGCCTTATGATACCAGACCTGCAAAACTACAAAAGTCTCTCTGTTGATCTTAGGATGGGTCGAGTCTCAGAGCTTAAGGGACTGCCTAGCCTTCCAGTTGGCCCCGCCCTCCATGGCCCCTGAGTTTCACATGACTGGGTAATCGCTGGAGCAGGCCCTGTGCCTCTAGACTGCTGCCCCTCTGACTCCCATGCACTCCAGGACCATATGAGTCTGGGTCCCCAGGGTTTTACATGAAACTGGGGTTTAGTGGAGTTAGAAGTGGCACTGTTGGGAGGGTCTGTCTCCCGCCCACTTGTGAAAGCCAGCGGCACTATCAGTAGTCAGTACTTTGTGTGCAGTGCTATGCATGTCACCAGACTTCTGATCTTTTGCAACTCCCCTAAATTTCCATGCAGTCCTTCCTTTTTACAGTCCAAACTCCCCCGTCTGAGTTTCGGCCGGACAAGGGGTTTAGTGTCGTAGGATAAGGGTTTCAATGCCGTTGAGAGTATCTATCTCTCTCCTGCCAGAGAAGGCCAGCCAGGTTCTCTGGCACTCTCTCTCTTCACGCGCGTGTCTCCATACCTCTGCTTTTTGTAGCTCCTCTGGGTTTTTGTGAGCCCCTCTCTTTCCTTCTCGTTGTAGAATTTCCACTCAGCTAGCTTTCCTGTTGTTCTGGATGACGTACATTCTGTTTTTTAGTTGTAGTTTTGAAATTGTTGTGCGAGGCAGCAGTGTAGGCGTTTACCTATGCTGCCATCTTGGATTCCTCCCACTTTCCTTCTTTATGTGTTCTCTATAATTTGCCATCCCAATTTTTCTCTGTATTTTGCCATCCCAATTTTCTTTGTCCCAATTTTCTACTGTTCCACAGCTTGTGAAATATGGTAGCAATCAACTGAGGTAGAAACTACTGTTTGGTTTCTGTACTTATTTGTTTGCTAAAACAATAGAAAGTTATTTTGATTTTCTGAACTTAGGTATGCTATCCCAATACTCCATTGATGATGGTTTGAATATCCCATTGATTGTGATCTCACTGGTCATCCAAGCACATTCTTTTGGGAACCATGACAGCTCAATTATCCTAAATTGCCTGAGTAGCTATAGATAACGAGTTTCAGTTGACACAGTGGTCCCAGAATCTGGACAGCACAATTATTCTAAATTGCCTGGGTGGTCCCAGATAATGTGCGTCTGTTGATTCAGTGATTTGTAGATACTTTAGATAACTAACTTGCTCAATTTCACTTCTGTAAAAATGCTTTTTGCAAAATAGTTTTCTCATTCCAGACCCAAAGATGTAATCGATACTTTTGTGGCCAACATAAGCCAGATGTGGCAAACTGTTCAGGGCTGCGAGGTCTGGAGCACTTGTGCCCCTCATATGCCGCCGACCTTTAATAAATGACTCCATAATTCAACTTCTTGAGGCTTCCTTTGTAAGATGGGGGTTACAATACAATATTTGGAGGCCCCAGTGCGATCTGCCACTAGGGGATGCTGGTCAGACACCGAGAGAGGCCAATCTCCCCTGGGCCAGTCATGGAGACTGAGGGGTCCCTGGGGGGTGCACATCCTGAGAAGTCCCAGGACCCCAGAGAACTTCTCTTTGGATCCAAGGATAGGACAGGGAATGTTGGCACATCCCTAAAAATTTCTCTGGGAGTCCTGGAAACCCTCCTGGAGGTGAGTCCTGGTTTACTGGTGGATGGGTCACCTAGGGATGGAGGGAAGGGCTGGACGTAGCCGGGGCTTCTCCATCCTAGAAGTGCCCTGAGACTCTGGTTTCTGGCATTTTTTTTTTTTTAAATCTTTTTGTCTCGTGTTTGTCATATTTCGGCCCTATGTGTATTATTTGTTGAGTTTTGATTTGTCAAGGTTTTGTCAGGTTGTTGAAATCCTCTTGGAGGACATTGAGTGGTTCTTCCCTTTCTGATTACCCCCTTTGATTGTGTGACTGGATTACTGATCTTCTTTCTATCAAGGTTCCTTGTAGGATTTTACCTCTCCTGAAATAACCTTCTCTGTGTAACCTGCCCCTTCCTGACTAAGCACTCTTTTTCCCAGGTCAACACTGGAGTCCAGGGTGACTTTCCCCTCACAGTCCTTGGGGGACCGGGGAGTGGTTTTAACCTCCTTTTATTCTTCACATACACAGGCCCAGCTCACTGGCCTATGGAGTTCCAGTGGAGCCAGCAAGAACTGAGGCATTGCGGACTGAAAGGTCCCAGGTTCGATTCCGGTCAGGGGCATGTACCTTCGTTTCGGGCACATCTCCAGTGGGGGGCATGCAGGAGGCGGCTGATCTATGTCTCTCATTGATGTTTCTGACTTTCTATCCCTCTCCCTTCCTCTCTGTAAAAAAATCAATAAAATATATTTAAAAGAAAAAAAAAAAGAACTGAGGCGTCTGTCTTTGCATGCCCCTCCCCTCAGGGTTTCGCTTACTGAGCCCTCAGCCTCCCTGTGCTGCCCCTCTTGGTCCAGCCCTCATTATGGGAGGCAGACCAAGATCCTGAGAAACTCCTTAGGTTGTAGGATGGGGCATTTATCTGTTTGTTGCATCTATTAGTGTTGTTTCCTTTGTCCAACATGAGTGCCATTTCTGTTTTGCAGAAACATGGGTGGAGAATCCTGTCCTGGGATGTGGGAAAAGGAGGCCCCATGTCTTCTTATTAGGGGACTTGGGCAGTGTTCCTGTTACCTGCTCAGATCCCAAGACTGTAAGAGTACTTGTTCACTGAAAGGGTGTAAGTACAGATGTCTGTTCGTTATTTTGTTTGTCTGCCTCGGTATAATTATTTGTTTATGTAAGTATGGAAGTCTGTGAGAAGAAAAAAAAAGAAACATTTAATTTATGTAAGGCTGAGTGCTCTGACAGATAACACACAGCCCTGAGTGGCCGCTGGGATTCCTTTTTCCCAGGGGTGCTTGCTCTCTGTCAGAGGGGGAATCGGCCCGCCTAACTAATAAAATTTCTGTCTATGTTTATTAATTTGATAAAGTTGTAACAATTGTGGTCTGAAGAGGTTTAAAGCAGGGATCAAATTCTAAAGTTGACTATTTACAAGAAGGAAGCCAGAGTTGGATAAGTCACCAAGTCTACCCAAAAAAGCTCAAAAAACTAAATGAATCTTATTTCTGACACCTGCTGCTATCCAGTCTTAATCAGTGATGGAGGAATGGTCTCAGGACTGTTTGTCTCAATTGGCCATTTGAGTTTAATATGGTTAATGGTTACAATACATTGTAAAAGTTTCAGAAGGAAAGGAAAATATTTTGTGGGCCATTTGGTCCTTTTTTTGTGTGTGTGTGTGTGGCAGCTCTTAAGTTACTAGTTTTAAAAATCAGTACTTTTTAATGGAAACACACTGAAGCGGAGGGGCTTTTCAGAGAGGTCAGGGAGTCTGATTTCAGAGTAAAGGTCGCTGGTTCCCTCCAAACCACCTTCGTTGGCAGAAGGCAAGCCATTTTCCCAGTGGGAACAGAGAGAGGGCTGCCAGATGAAAACGCCTCCGTGGGAGCACCTCCATTCGCCACCTGGGACCCTCGCCACTATCTCTGCCTCTGCCCATTCGGAGCCCATCCCCTTTAGGGGCTGTTTTGAGTAGGGGCTGTTTTGAGGCGGCGATGAGGAGGGAAATTCCTTTGTGACTTACTGCGCCCCAATGAGACCCAAGAACCTCCAGAGAATCCTTGGATCCTTTTTACCATGTTCTGTTAGGGTGGCAGCTAGAAATGCCCTCATAGCCCTTTTCAGGTTTATCAGAAACTGAGATCTTTATCTCTAGGGAAAAACGTGGCAGTTTAAAATTCAAGCAGCTAGAGGCCTGGGAACAGGCTACTGGGCCTGTTCCCTCCTCCCTCTGCCTTTTGTAAATATTTTAAAATAGCATACAATACTGAAACATTGATTGCTAGACATGTTTATAAACACTTAATGGAAGGTTTGAGGCATGGTTATGCATTTTTGAAGGACATAGAAAGAAAGTTTGAAGGCTAATCTGAAATTGTGAAATTTGTGGAGGTTTTTGTGAAGGTTGTGTATGTGATGAGAAGGAAAAGAGAAATGTTGAAAGAAAGAAAAGGCCAGCAGCAAATAGGAAAGAATTAGTAGACCAATTGTAGGAAGCAGGGGCATCGGAAGAGAGAATGTCCTGGCAGGTTAGTTAGGTAAGCAAAAGGGGAGACTTCAACTTCAAGGGTCTTTAACTTAGAGGAAGAGGACTGACAGGGCTCCTTTCCATTAAGGCCCCCCCCCCCCAGGAGACCAGGGGAACCTTATAAATGAGGGGCAAACCCATTAGTTTCCTGGTAAACACTGGGGCAGCCTCTTCAGTCTTGACAGAGCCGACGGGACCTGTAATCTCTAAGAAGACATCCGTCCAGGGAGCTACCGGACAAATTGCCTGTTTTCCTTGGATATCAAAAAGGAAATGTGGACCTCAGAAGGAACACGGTAATGTATTTGTTTCTGGTCATGCCAGAATGCCCGTACCCCCTACTTGGACATGACTTCCTATAGAAACTATGTACTTGGATGTGCCACTATATTCTTTGAGTGGGATGGAGCACATCTCATCATGGATCCAAGGCACCCAGGTCCGGTTACATCCTCTCCTGTCTGTATTCTTTTAACCTGTCCTCTCTTAGAGGAATATCTCTTGCAGGAAACGGAAAAAGTGATGCCAGGCAAAGAGCATAAGTCCTCCACCTACTTGGTGGAATTAAAGCATCTCTATCCCATGGTCTGGGCAGAACCTCCCCGCACCCACCTCCCAGGGTTGGCAAGTCATCAAGCTCCTGTAGCAGTCCAATTGCAAGCCATAGCCACTCCAGCTTGGTGACTGGTCTAGACTGAAGTGGAACAACAGGCCTTTGAGGAGCTAAAGAAGGCTCTTGTCTCAGCACCTGCCCTAGCCTTGCCAGATGCCACAAAGTCCTTCCACCTCTATGTGAGTGAGATAAGGGGCATTGCCAAAGGGGTTCTCACAGACTCTAGATTCCTGGAAGAGACGTGTAGCCTATCTGTCTAAGAGGCATCAGGGTGGCCAGCGTGACTCCAGGAAGTAGCCGCCACAGCATTGCTGGTGAAGGAGGCAGAGAAGCTGCCTCTGGGCCAGGAACTAGCCCTGACAACACCCCACGCTGTGGAGGCCCTCCCTCCTTCGAGGTACTCCAGAGAGATGGATGTCAAACGCCAGAATCACCCAGTGCCAAACTCTTCTCCTGGACCAGCCCCACATCCGGTTCCATAAGACACTGGCCATCAACCCTGCCAGCCTGTTCCCGGATGATGATCTGCATAGACATAACAGACGCAGTACAAACAGCTCACCCAGACCTGACAGATGTCCTGCTATCATCACCAAATGAGGTACTGTTCATAGATGGGAGCAGTTATATTCAGGATAGGATCAGATATGCAGGGGCAGCAGTAGTCACCCTGGACCACACCATTAGGGCACAGTCTCTGAACAGGGGGACATCAGTACAAAAAGCTAAACTTTTGGCCTTAATCCAGGCTGTCTGATGGGGACACAGTGCTATCCACTGGGAAAGAGGGCTACCAACTTCAGCCGGAAAGGACATTAAAAATAAGGAAGAGATTTTATCCTTATTAGAGGCCATCTGGCTCCCAGGGGAAGTTGCAATAGTGCACTGCAAAGGACAACAACGGGAGACAATTGAAGCCAGAGGAAATAGAGCCACAGACCAAACTGCTAAGGAAGCCACCTTTAAACCAGTGGGGCCCTTACACGTCTTAATAACCCTGCCAGACCCGGACCTACCACAGATCCCCTCCTATGCCAAACAGGAGGAGGAATTGGCAGAACAGAAGCAAGCTATTAGAGGACCAAGTGGTTGGTCGATCCTACCCGATGACAGACTGTTGGTCCCAGAGGCTCTAGATTGGACGTTAGTTGCCCAGTTACACCAGGCTACCCACCTAGGCATCACCAAGACATCTGAACTTGTGCGAGGCAGATACTATATTCAAAGCTTAGATAAGATAATTAAAAGCATAGTCACTAGTAGTCTTGTCTGCACAGGTAAATGCTAAACAAGGTAAGAGGATCCCCCTGGGAATTCAGGCCTTGGGGAAATTCTCCAGGAGAGCATTGGGAGGTGGATTTCACAGAGATTAAGCCACCGGAGTCAGGTACAAGTACCTGCTAGTTCTTATAGATACCTTCTCGGGGTGGGTTGAAGCATACCCCATTTAGACAGAAACTGCCTCTATAGTAGTCAAGAAATTTCTCCAGATTATACTTAGATTCAGGCTGCCAGTAGTCATAGGATCAGATAACAGCCTCGCCTTTGTAGCCAAGGTATCTCAGAGTCTAGCTCAAACCTTAGGCATAAATTAGAAAGTTCATTGTGCATACCGGCCACAAAGTTTAGGACAGGCATGAGCAGAACTATAAAAAGTACTTTAACTAAATTTGTCCTAGGAACCGGTGAAAACTGGACCAATCTCTTGCCCTTTGCTCTCTTATGGGCCAGGTGTACCCCCTTTTTGAGATCATATATAGTAGACCTCATTCTTCCCAAGATGAGGGAGAAACTGAAAGCTGGAATTCATAACCATTCCCTTGCTCATGTCCTTACAGGCTCTGCAGTACACTCAGAGAGCCACCCATTGGCTTGTTTGAAACACACTGCCAGTGCCCACTCAGACCCTGTGCATCCCTTCCAGCCCCGGGACTCAGTGTGGGTAAAGAAGTTCATTGCCCAAGGACTCACTCCAACCTGGAAAGAATGTATACTGTTATCCTGAGCAATGCCCACGGCTGTTAAAGTAGACAGTGCCCAGAACTGGCTGCACCACTCCCAGCTCCTCCCCAGGGAACAGCCTGGATTCTGGTAGCCAGCAGCCCCACCTGTGAGACCCCTAGCCTGGGCTTCATGCAGGCCAGAAGGAGACTTGATGCCTGCAGGATGGGAACTGAACTTCAGTGAGGACAGTACTAACGGGGGCTGTGGTAGAAGGGGCCTTCTGTAAGAATATGTTTGCTAGCCAGTGAGAAAGTCCAGGGCCAAGTAGGGCTAGATGTGCTTGGGGACAGGAGAGCAGGAACAGAACAGAGAGTGCCCGTAGAGGAAGTGAGGTGAGTAAATAGAAAACAAATTGTGCCAAGCAGGCAGTTTAGAAAAAATTAATGCAGTCAAACTACTCGAAGTTAGGGGACAGTACAATCCCCAAACTAATAAGGATGAGTCCATGATTTGACTCATGCACATAAAACCAGTGGGGAATGAAGTATGATAGCAATTATCGCAGGTAGAAACTACTACTTGGGTTCTGTACTTATTGTTTGCTAAAACAATAGGAAGTTATTTTGATTTTCTGAACTTATGCATGCTATCCCAATACTCCATTGATGATGGTTTGAATATCCCATTGATTGTGATCTCACTGGTCATCCAAGCACATTCTTCGGGGAACCAGGACAGCTCAATTATCCTAAATTGCTTCAGTAGCTACAGATAACAAGTTTCAGTTGACACAGTGGTCCCAGAATCTGCACAGCACAATTATTCTAAATTGCCCGGGTGGTCCCAGATAATGTGTTTCTGTTGATTCAGTGATTCATAGATACTTTAGATAACTAACTTGCTCAATTTCACTTTTGTAAAAATGCTTTTTGCAAAACAGTTTCCTTATTCCAGACCCAAAGATGTAATCGATACATTTGTGGCCAACATAAGCCAGATGTGGCAAGCTGTTTGGGGCTGCGAGGTCTGGAGCGCTTTAGCTCCTTGTATGCCGCCGGCCTTCAATAAATGACTCCATAATTCAACTTCTTGAGGCTTCCTTCGTAAGATGGGAGTTACAATCAATACTTGTAACATTGAAATGTTCCTCTGTAACCATAAGTCCTCTAATAGTTTTAGCCTATGTCCTATATTGAAATGAATTCAATGTACTATGAAAGTAGTTTTTACCAGTCTCTCCACTTATTTTCTTACATTTTGAGTTCTTCTAGCACATTTTTTCAAAAAGTAATTTGGTGAATCACATTTGCTTGAAATATATATATTAAAGACCTTTGTTCTTTAAACTTATAAGACAATTTGGTCAAGAAAAATTTTCTTGTGAGGTTGCTGTGTGCATTGTTCTGCTCTTTCCCGGAAATGAATACTGCTGTGAGAAAGCAGAGGCAGCTCTGGTTTTTGGAAGGCAAAGGTTGTCTTTTCCTCCCTTGGATTTCCAAAAGTTCTTTCTTTTCATGGAAAGCCACTGTCTTTGCTAGAACATGAATTGGAGCTGAATATTTTGTATCAGCATTTTCTAACCCATGGCATATTCTTTTAACCTATATTTACTACATTCTATGACATCAGGTGAATTTTTTATTTCATGAAATAAAAGTTCTATTGACTTAAATTTTGTGGGTATTTTATTTTCTCTACTTCATAAATTTCCTGTCTCTCTGCCTCCTAATTTTCTTGTCTTCCTAAGTCTTCATCAAGTTTTATAACTTTCTCTGTTTTTTTCTGTTTAGATGCAATATTTTCATTACTGTTTTTGACTTATTAGAAATGTTTTTATTCAATATTTCTATTTATATAAGGGCATCATTTTTCTGTTTATATTTTAATCCTCATTTTTGTTCCTTTTGTGTGTGTATATATATATATATATATATATTACAAATTCTCTATGACTGAAAAGATTGCATTGAAATGTAATCAGTAATAATTTAGAGGAAGGTTTGGAGAGAGCTGGAGTTGTTAAAAAAGTACAGTAAGCCAAAAGAACCTTCTTGTCACCTATCAATTTTGAACATGGACTTAAGGAAATCAGAACAGATTCCTAATCTTGAATGTTATCTCTGTTTATTAAAATACAGGTATAAAACCAATAAAAATTGTTTTGTCTTATTCAGTCAGGAAAATGAATATAAAAATTCTCTATTGGTAATCACCTCTCTTCATTGCTTCTTCAAGGCCACAATTTTTCTTATCAGTTATATACAACTAGAGGCCAGATGTATGAAAATTCATGCAAGAGTAGGTCTTCCTTTCCCCGGCTGCTGGCACCAGCTTCCCTCTGGTACCTGGAACCCAGGCTGGCTTTCCCCAGGCACTGGGGACCCAGGCTGGCTTCCTCCCTGGCCTCGGCTTCATCAGGAAGGATGTCTGGAATATCCAGTCTAATTAGCATATTAGCCTTTTATTATTATAAATATGCATATCAGGCACAGATGGTTCATGAATAAATCCAGTTATTATATCATGATATCCCATTTAGTATGAAAAAAGAGTGTCTGGAAAAACATATGTAGAAATTAACATGTTATTAGTTTTACTGTTCTTTTATTATGGTTTTCCACTAGAGAAGAAATGCAGGAGCTCATTTAGTTTTCTATTCTATAAAAATTTCTTATATGTAAATAAAATAACATTATTTCTCCGAGGCATAAAATGTTTCATTGCCTACTGTCATTAATGAATTAATTAATAATTAATTACAAATACTGGGTATTGTATGTATGGTGAGTCACATTATACAATTTTTTTTCCCTTGTGTTTCTCTTCTTGTTTTCCTTTTTAAATGTCTTATTGAAATAAACATTAAGGAAATTTGCTACTAATGAAACATAATGGAAACAGATGACTCCACTTATCTGTTGTGTTCAATTTTCAGGAGAAATATCACTTCTTGCTATGAGCACAATATGTAACTCTGTTTATTGAAAGGGCCCTAGTGAGTGGCTCTTAGGAAGCTCAGTAATGGTTGTCAGTCTCTGAGCTGTCACTTCATCAGAGAATTCTTTGGTTACAGAATGGAGCAGATGTTCGGTCTACATTTGTGTACTTGAAACACTGAAATCACAAAGTTGGTATAAGTCACATGTTGATGAATGAGAGATGCACAGAGAGATACAAAGGCTGTAACTACAGGAAGAATTACAGTGTAGCAGGTTCTAGAAACCATTTGGTTGAATACATTTAAAGAATCTAAATAGTAAGCATAGTAATATCTTGCTCAATATCCAGCCCTGGGGAAGTAAAGGACTTCTAAATATGCTATATAGTTTCAACTACATAATAATAAAAAATTGTTATGGAGCTATTACAGTCCTTAGATTATAAGAAACTAAAGCAAAAATCACTGTAATTTTAATTCCACATTGCTGTAATGCACGATTTTTCTTGCTCAGAAGTAAAACATTTCTAGACAAAATTTTAGGTGAAATTTTGTTAAAATTATTTCATAAATCTATTTTGCTTATATATATTAAACTAATTTTAAACTGAGGCTACAACGCAATCTCTTACTCTCATAAGAAGATTCTACTAGTACTTATATCTGGTGAATGGCTTAACCTGAAGAAAGCACTTTGGTGTAGGTCAGGGTTTCGCAAAGCTCAGCATTGTGATAGTTAGCCTGGATAATTCTTTGCTGTGGGAGTGTCCTGTGAAGGTTATTTAGCAGTCTCTCAGCCTCTATCACTAGATGTTAGCAGCGTCTCCTCCATGTGTGACAACTAAAATGTCTCTAAGCATTGCCAAATGTTCTCAGGAGGCAAAATTGCGTCAAGTTGAGAACCATTGATCTATATTCTGGTCAACTGATATTCTTCTCTGATGTGATCTGAAATACCAACAGCACTCAAGAAATGCTATTGAATGATACATATGGATTTCAAGCAACACAATTGATCAGCCCTTGAAGAATTTAGAAACAATAAATAGTTTTAAAAGCTTTATTTAAAATAATTTTATTGGCAATCAAGAATGGGAAAAATTACTCCATATGAATTACACAATGTTGAGGGATTTTGTTACTCAACATAAATTAATAGCTTACAATCATAAAATTAGCACACTGCCTTCAGTGCCTGGTGGTCATCTTTTGTTCACTGGGTAATTATTAATTTTGTTCACTTGGTATGTTTTACCTGGTGCCGCTCACTGGCAATATGTTATAAAAGGCTTTCCTCATTATTATACATGCGCCATGCTACATTTTACTTCCTTTATCCCACAGAGGACTGGCATGAATTCTAAGAGGTAAGAATGATTTTCCTTTTTCAATGTGAATACATCAACACCTCCTGTTGGTACAAATAAGCGTAGTGGAAGAGAAATACAATTTCACATCATGCTAAGAGCTATAATTTCTAGGACAGGACAATTCCTAAATGTAGGATATATGACATTTGGGAAGGCTTCTTTCTCAATGAGAAAGTGGCACAAATGTTTGCTTTGTGGCAGATACTGTCCCACATTCATTTACTTGGGTTTTATTGAAACTAGACATACAGCAGCAGGACTTTTCTGAAGGGTCCTCTGGACTCCAGCACTCCCTACAAGATGGTTGCAGCCTCATTGTGAGTACATGCTGCCCCACTTCTTCCTGTTTTCTGTCTTTCCTCAGAGTTGTTGGTCCCAGGAGTACTATTGCTCAGTAAACTTCTGGCATAGTATTCCTCATGTCAGACTGTTTACTGGGGAGCCCAACCTGCAAGGGTTGGTCCAGGAATGATCTGAGAAAGCAGACTAGGTGATGAGAATGCAGAACTGTAGCACTTCTTGGCTTACTATCAATGAGGCCCCTATCACAATGAGAGTATCTGTGGACAACAAACTGCTTTTGGCACAAAGGCAGCAGTGGAATTATTAAAGCTTTCACAAAACTTGGGATGATAGACCAGTGGAAAAAGTTAGTGAGATCAGTATTAGAATTATGGAGGAAAAAGCAAATGGAAGGACCATGACATTGATGATTTTTTGCTAGAGATAATTGATACTCTGGAGAGACAGAATGAAAAGCTGAAGACAGCTAACTATTAATTAAAGATTGACAATGGAAAACAGGAAGGAGGCCTCCTTGGCAGCATGAATATAACCCACCCCACCATTTTTTTTTAACATTGTTTCTGTAAATGATGACTTGTAAATTCACACAAAGCTACCCTAGCTACGGATAAACAGCCTGTTTGCTTAAAGGATTCTAGGAGCTAACTTTAAAGGAAGCAGCCTCAAGCCTTTAGGCACTGCAGTTCCAAGGGATTAGCTCCCTCTCTATGTTAAAACTAGGGTGATAAAACCAGGCTATCCATCCTTGACCGGCTCCAAGATAGCTATTGGAGCAGACTGTGCTAACTCGCACCCTCAAGGAAGAGCCCACAACCTCCTATCTCCCTTCGGTATCCTTTGTGCTGCCTCCCCCTACCCACTACTCTCACAAAACCCCTGTCTGCATGAAGATGTTAAGATGATCTTTGCTATCTTCTCAGGCTGCCAGCTCTTGAATAAACCAACTCCCTTGTACAGGCACTTACCTCTCCATTATTGGCTTTTTGGGTAGCAGGCAGCTGAACCTGAGTTTGGTATGATACAGAGCGCAGATGAAGGATCCAGAAAGCTGGAGACTAGATTCAAGACTTAATAAAAGTGTATCATACTAGTGACCCAGTGCTGTGGTCAGCAAACATGCCGCTCTTTGGCCCCTTGAGTGTGACTCTTCCACAAAATACCACGGCTTGGGTGAGTCTATTTTGAAGTCGTGTTAGAAGAAGTTTAAGTTTAAAAAAAGTTGAGTCTGAGTCTCAAAAAAAATTTCAATCATTGTACTGTTGATATTTGGCTCTGTTGACAAATGAGTTTGCCGACCACTGGCCTAGTGCATGAAATTCGTGCAAGGGTTTTTTTTCTCTCAACCCAGCCTGCACCCTCTCCAATAAGGGACATTCCTCTCACAATCTGGGTCTGCTGGCTTCTAACCACTCACCTGCTTCCCTGCCTGATTGCCCCTAACTGCCCTCCCCTGCTGGCCTAACCTTGTCCCCAACTGCCTCTGCCTGCCTGATCACCCCTGCTGGTCTGATCTCACCCCAACTGCCTTCCCCTGCTGGCTTGATCTCACCCAGTCTCTGTCTCTTTTTGTTTTTCTCAGCAGTCTTCCAGGCCTCCTTGCCTCCCTCTCTCCCTCTTCCTTTTTTCTAGCTGAGAAGGGGTGGGGCTAGTGGGGGCAGCTCCACCCTTTGCCCACCCTTGGAGGGAGGGAAAGAAAGGGAGAAAAGGCTGTGAGCTGGTGGGCACTGTGTGTGTCTGTGCGTGTCTGTAGTTGTGAGTGTGAGTGCTGGCCTTGCCTCTCCTGTCCCTGTTTCTGCTGCCACAAGTCCCCACCCACCAGAGCCCATTGCGCCTGCAGCCTGGATGAATGATTAAGTCTCTGGTTTTTGTGGATGTGATGGACCCAGGGTTTTTATATATATGGATATACATACGATTATAAGGGTTATAAAGCTATATATAAAGTTAAGTTCTCAAACTAGGGCAGGGTCTTGACTGGAGAGAAGAGGATCCTTAAACTTTATATGAGGACTAGAGGCCCAGTGCATGAAATATGTGTACTAGGGGTGTATGTGTGTGTGTGTGTGTCCCTCAGCTCAGCCTGCACCCTTTCCAATCTGGGACCCCTCAAGGGATGTCTGACTGCCCATTTAGGCCTGATCCCAGTCAGACATTCCTCTCACAATCTAGGACTGCTGGATCCCAATTGCTTATCTTCCTGCCTGCCTGCCTGATTGCTCCTAACTGCTTCAGCCTGATCACTCCCTAACCACTCCCCTGCCAGCCTGATCGATGCCTAACTGCTCCATTGCTGGCCTGATTGCCCCTAACTCCCTCCCTTGCCAGCCTGGTCACCCCTAACTGTCTTCCTCTGCTGGCTTTGTTGCCCCCAACTGACCTCCCCTACAGGCCTGGTCACCCCCAACTGCCCTCCCATGTAGGCCTGTTCACCCCCTAACTGCCCTTCCCTGCAAGCCTGAGTCCTCCCCAAATGTCCTCCCCTGCCAGCCTGATTGCCCCCAACTGCCCTACCTTGAAGACCTGGGTTCCCCTCCACCCCCCAATTGCTCTTCCCTGCAGTTTTGATTGCCCACAACTCCCCTACCCTGCTGGCCATTTTGTGTCCACATGGGGGCAGTCATCTTGTGTGTAGGAGTAATAGTCAGTTTGCATATTACCTCTTTATTATATAGGATGTCTGAGTGATGAACATGAAAATCTTGAATCTCTCTACTTCTTCTGAACCTTTGAGCCTAGCGGTACAGCCCCCTCCTCTCCGTTGGCAGCTATTGCTTCCTCTACTTTCCTTGTAAATGAGGCGGAAGGCAATGTCCAATTTACTGTTTTGTGAGGATCTCAGTCTATTTATCAGAAATGCTTCAGGGCTTCACCTGGCCCCAGGGAGCTTTCCACCAACAGCTCCTCTTTGCATACCAAAGATGGGACTGGACCAATCCTTGTGATTCTTATTATGATTGTAACATGCCCTTCAGCAATAACCCTTATTACTTACAGATCCTGGAGCATACAAGGCACATGGAGTGTGTGTTGGGGGGGGGGGGGGGGGAGGAGAAGGGGAGGTAGAAACCCAGCATACTGCATGCAGGTCTGGGTACTATTGTATTGGGTTCAAGAGTGGGAATCTAGGGTTTCTCCAGCTCATTCTGAATTAGTGAATTTAAAACATAAGAGTGGAAATTTAAAACATGGGAAAAGAAAACAAACAAGTAGGCCAAATAGTAATAGTACTAGCCTTGGGGATTGAGGGAAGGCATAGGGTTGTGTGGCTGGCAATATGTTTGTTCAAGATAATCTTAAAGTGGATGACTGCTTTGAAATGGGTGTCTCTTTGAAGTGGAGACCTCACAACCAAATCAGGCACTTGCATCACAAAAAGAATAACCAACTATGTGTGCTTACACAAAATGGCAATTTAGTGCCTTTCCCTGGATTCTTCCCATCCCTCCTCAGGGCCACCAGGCCAATACATTGAGCCATGATGTCACCTTATTGGCAAAGGGCTGAGTTTGCTGAAAGAGGAATGGAATCATAATCCAGAGGAACTGCAAGACCTAGTCATCACCCATTGGCAGGTAGTGGAGAGGCCATTTGGGACTTGACAGTGTAATCTTGGATTAAGGTCGGTTGTATAAAGAAACATTTATTTATTTACTTATTTTAAAAAATATATTTTATTGACTTTTTACAGAGAGGAAGGGAGAGGGATAGAGAGTTAGAAAAATCAAAGAGAAAGAAATATCGATCAGCTGCCTCCTGTACATCCCCTAGTGGGGATGTGCCCGCAACCAACGTACATGCCCTTGAATGGAATCGAACCTGGGACCCTTCAGTCTGCAAGTCGACGCCCTATCCAATGAGCCAAACCACTCAGGGCTATTTACTTATTTTTTAAGGAAATGTTAATTAATATAAGGACATTTTGGGGGTTATGGGACGGAACAAACTGGGTGAGAGATGGTGCTAACACGTCTTGAACAGATCTTAGAAGCTTGGAGAAAGTGTTAGCCCATGCCAAATAAAGGGAAAATGTGAGAATGGTCATGGAAGACAATAAAAAAAGAGGTCCAAAAACTTAAATAAGTCCACATGACAAAATGGATATATCATATGGGGCTGGGGAAGGTTTCCTAGGAGAAGACCTGAGAGATATTCGGGATGATGAGGAGCATCAGTATTGAAGACTTCAAGTATAGCCATCACCTGTAAGCCAGGGCTGATGGCAACAGACACCATCATTGAAGTGGGTTCACTGATAGCAAAGGGGTGAGTGATTGGATCCTGAAACAGAGGCAGGTGGAAGCCAGACAGGTGCAATGATCATAATGCGGTTTGGAGGCAATTAGTAGTGTGTCTCCAGGGAGCACCTATATTTCAGATATCAACAACTCTTTGCTGTCAAGTTTTTTTTTTTTTTTAATTTTAGAGAGAAGGCTGTGGAGGAGAGTCTTGTATGTGTCCAGACTGGAGATCAACCGGAAACCTTGGAGTTTCAGGAAGACACGCTAAGCAACCCAGCTCCTTGGCCGTGGCCACTGCCCTTGGGAACAGCGAGAGGAAATCTTCCCAGTCCTCCAGGCTCAGCCCACGACGGGCATCATCCGTCCAGCGTGTGGGCAGCATCGGCGTGTGACGCTGTCTGGTGTGGGCGCCGTCCACGCTCCCACCTGTTAGCCACTCAGCTGCCCTGTGGGTGATCAGGTGGACGCCCTGGTGTTTCAGTGCTTGAGCTGGTCACCCCTATTTTACTTAATAATGGGCCCGAAGCACAGGACCCCTGCCGCTGGCCCCGGGGAGAAGCCAGTCTTCTGAGCCAAAGGTGAGTACCGCACAGTCCTAATTTGAGAGAGCGGACACATTCCCGTAACTTTTATTACACTATATTATTTGAATTGTTGTATGTTATTGTTAGCTGTTGTTTGTGTTCTCTTGGTGTGCCTAATTTAGAAATGAAACTTTACCATAGGTATTTATGTATAGGGAAGAAACTAAGTATATATAGGGTTTGGGGCTATCTGCTGTTTCAGGCATCCCTGGAGGTCTTGGAACTGTCCCCAGGGATAAAGAGGGGTGGCGGAGAGTGGGGGTTGGGGTGGGGAGGGAAGTGGGGGAGAACGGGCCTCCTACGCTGCTTTCTTCCCTTCCTCCCCGTTCTGAGAGTATGTGGTAAGGTAACGTACTTCTTGAACATGATTCTACATTTTAGAGTTTGCTTCCTGGAAATCATTGTATTATTTCTCTCCGACTCTGTTTATAATTTGGATAAAATTTTACAACATCCATTTAATTGCTCTACCCCACCCCCATTTGGGGGGTTTTAAAATAACCAAATACTGCTATCATGTTACATTTTTTCAAAGATAGCTTTAGGGTGGTCTCCTAGAAAACTGGTAATGTTTACTTCTACACATTAAAAAAAAAAATCTCTCTCTTTTTTTATTGATTTCAGAGAGGAAAGGAGAGGGAGAGAGAGAGAGAAACACCAATGATGAGAGAGAATCATTGATTGGCTGACCCCTGCACGCCCCCCACTGGGGATCAGGAGCCTGCAGCCCCGGCATGTGGCCTTGACTGGAATCAAACCTGGGACCCTTTGGTCCGCAGGCCTTAGCTCTATCCACTGAGCCAAACCAGCTAGGGCTACTTTTACACATTTAACTTTAAAATCAGGTGATGATTTACATAACAGTAGGTCGTCTACTTTTAGAAGCTTAGAAATTGCTTAGTATTTTTCATTCAAGTTTATCATAAATTATTTAAGTAACTGATGAAATAAAAATGTTGGTCGCTTCCTCACTATTTTCTTTCCTTTGTAATATTCGTATGGTTGCCCACTTTGGTGATTCAGCATCATATTATTTCCCACAAAATAAACCTACCCCACACAAATTGTATAGGCTTAAATCTGTTTTGTTTTTTTATTGTCTTATGTTTATTTTCTGCTGAATAAATAGCAATTAAAAAAAGAATAATCAAAAGTTTAATATTTAGTGTGTGTTATATAGGTGAACCCACTGAAATTTATGGACTATTCAAAGAGAAAGCAAAGCAATAGTTTCTTTCCATTAAAAGTAATGATAAAAATTAGAAAGGTATGAATTATTTTATTATTTTTGTCTCATACTCTGATAGCTATTAAGTTATAATTTTTATAGCTATTATAAATCTAAATAAAACATATTTTCTTCATTGCATTACTTTAAAAGCCATTTTCTCAAAATCAGAGTACAAATGTGCTATTATGATTGTTAGACACCTTTGACATAGTTTTGTATATCCAACTCATCGTAAAGCATCTTGCCACATGTCAGTTTGAATATCTTACTTTAAGCACATTTAGAAAATCATGTTCTCACTTTACAAAATAGGAAAAAATGTCTATGGCCAATATAACTGGCAATATAACATTGAATAGATTTTAAAATGTTCAGTAGTAACCAGTTATGTACTGTATTGCAATATTGTCAAATTTGAAGGAGAGAGGGAGGAGAGGTAGGGGCATCCTTGTAAGTGAACCTCATTTTTTTAAATTAGAATGCTAATATATAAAATTGGAAATTTATAAATCAATAAGTAGGAAGAGAATCTCAGAATGTTGGAAATGACCACTAGAAAAATTTAAAGAGAAATGGATAGATGAGATTACATTTGGGGTACAGGAAGGGAATGAAACTCTGGGAAAGGTAACTCTTCCTTTGTACTATTTAGTGTTTTAAAATACTTGCTTATACTGCTTTAATTTAAAAAGATGAATTCAAATTTATATGCAAAATTTTATAAATCATTTGATATAGCAGTTTAGCTATTTTTATTTTTTATTGAATTTATTGGGGTCATACGGATTAGCAAAATTATATAGGATTCAGGTGCACAATTCTACAGCATATCATGTATCTATCCACTGCATTGTATGTTCACTATCCTAGAGATCTGAAAAAAATCTACTGATAGCCCATATGTTTGTGTCTTTTGACCTTGTTTTTGTGCCAATAATCCCATTGTTTTAGACCTATCATTTTTAGATTGAATGTAAGATACAGAGGATTTTCTCGCCAATGTGTTCATTTTAGATTTAGGTTCAGTTTATGGAGTATTATAGCAACTCTTGTTTTTTGGCCTGCTCTCTGGTTTCATGTCTTTTATTTTATAGTTTTCCATATGGTGAGAGAACTTAGAATTTGCAACTCAGAAAATAAACCCTGGATTTTAATTGTAAAATTTACAATGAAAAGGATTACTTTATTTCTCTGGTCATTACTTTATTGTGCTGAAGACGTGTTGCTTTCTAAAAACATATTTTTCATGTAGTCATTGTTTATTAAATAACTATTATATTCACAGTGCACCTTTTCAGATACTGAATAGAGTAAAAGTAGTTCTTCCCCAAAACAGGTAAGATATCCACCAGGATAGAGATATATGATGGTTAGAATAACAAAGTCATTTATAACATTATTAAAATAATTAAGGAAAAAAACAATTCAGTAATGAGGTCAGAGGGGCTTCTAGGAAGCAGAGCATCCACAGAAAGATACAATGTGATAGTGGCTGAAGAGGATGAGGATGCTCCTGATGAGGTGAGCATCAAGGCCAGAGGAAAGTCATGGAGACCAGATTCAGTATGTTGAGTTCCTGCATGACCAACGTGGTGGAGTAGATTTGGTGGGAGATACAAGTAAGGTACAGTTTACAACTGGTTAAACATGAAAGGTGCTGGTGATAGTGGTTAAGATTAAATGGGATTTTATGTGTTAGGATAAAAAAATATGCATTTTGCTATGTGGGAAATAGGGAATTAAAAAATTTTAGACAGAAGAGTTATATATTAAAATGAAAGTTTTTAGAAACATGGCAATGTTATAAAGATGGATGAATTGGAGCTGAAAGGTGAGATAAAAGCTGAGATAATTGCCTGAGTTTAAGTCTCTTGTTTCACAAGTTTTATAATTACATTTTAAAAAGTGTTTTTAGGTAGTTACTTTATTCTTATAGATGTTCAAGTATCCTACTTGAATAAATATGAGTATCAAACCAATTTCTTTTCTTAAAATTCTTTTTATGTTACACATAATCATAATGTACTGCTATATTAAACATAACTGTATGCATTTCTTTGCCACCCATATTCCAATTAAATAAACCTGTGGGTCCATATTACCTTCTGTGGGATTACATTATAGTAACTTTAACAACATTGACAAGCAATGAATTGGTAGTTAGCAAATATATTGCTATAATATGTATATATGTAATATTTTATTAGTAGTGATATTGGAAATATTCTTATAAATTTAAATCTTAAATTTAAAAGTATTATATTAATTGAAATTCAAGTAGTTAGATTGTAAAAAGTACTTGAAAAAAATTTAAATTAACATTATTAGAATGTTCTCATACTGCCCTAACTAGTTTGGCTCAGTTGGTAGAGCATCAGTCTGCAGACTGAAGAGTACCAGGTTCCATTCCAGTCAAGGGCATGTACCTTGGTTGTGGGCACATTCCCAGTGGGGGGCATGCAGGAGGCAGCTGATTTATGTTTCTCTCTCATCAATGTTTCTAACTCTATCCTTCTTCCCTTCATCTCTGTAAAAAGTTAATAAAATATATATGTTATATTTTCTGGTGTATAAGACGACTGGGTTTATAAGACGACCCCCAACTTTTCCAGTTAAAATACAGAGTTTGGGATATACTCGCCCTATAAGATGACCCCCGACTTTTTGAGAAGATTTTCCTGGGTTAAAAAGTCATTTTATACTCTGGAAAATACATACATATATATATATATATATATATATATATATATATATATATATATATATATATGTGTGTGTGTGTGTGTGTGTGTGTGTGTGTGTGTGTGTGTATATATATATATATGTATATATATATATATAGTCCCAATAGTTTAGAGAATTTAATCAACCAACAACTGGCAGAAGAACATGTAGGAAAAGCTTATTATTGTAACACTTTTTCATTATAGTAAATAACTTTAATAATTTTTTGGGTGTGCTGTTAAGCTAAATAAAATAATCCTTTAATAATTTTGGTTTATGTTATCATTAATAGCTAAAAAATATCTTAAATATATAGTTAGTATATAATCCAGTCTGTGATTTGTCAGTTTCCCTCAGTATAGGTCATGTGAAAAAGATTGGTGGAGAAGAGAGAACTGGAGTTTGGTTCCAAAATTTATATTATATAGTTTTTAGGTATCCAATTTAAGACATTACCTTCTGAGCTGGCCTAAATAGTCTGTAATGCCTCATTTGATTGAAAAAGAGCTTTCAGTGATATGTTACAGTTCTGTGGAATCAAAGATCCACATTTATAATACTGTTATTTTGTCTTGATTTTGCACTTCTATAGATTTTTCTGTAAGCTTCCATTTGTTGTATTGACAAAGCAATTTAGAATTGAAAAGGAATATCTTTATGAATAGACATAATTACATCAGTATGGCTCAGTGTAACAATATGACTAATCTCCACTATCCCTTCTACATCTTAATGTTACCTCAGAGAATATCATCAACTTAAGGAAAAGCCTTAGACCTGTCTGCCTGTTTCTTTAATACAATCCTTGGCATGTTGCATAATTATTTCAATGTGCCTTTCTTCCTCT
>PVJN01034910.1:0-22456 GCA_004026805.1 Lasiurus borealis | reverse complement strand
AATTTTATATATAAGAGCCTGCTTGTTAATTTTATTCAAGCATGTGCTGACAATGAGCTGACCTTTCACCAAGACTGGCTAGCTGGCACTCAACAACGTGTTTTCGCTCCATCTTAGCACTTCTGTACTCTTACTGGTCAGTGTGGATTCTAAGAAGGCAGATAAAGTGCATTGTTTAGACAGCATTGAATCTTGTTTATAGCATTTCCATAAGAATAGGGTCTTGTCCCCCCAGTTACCACTGTATCTTCTGCTTTAAATACAGTGCCTGGCACATAATAGATGACCAATAAGTACTTTTGCATGAATAATTGAAGGATTCTCTTCCATATTTGACTTAGCTATTTTCCTCCAATTTAAAGAAAATATCTATAATGTTATCCTATGCCTGTCCCACCATTGTATTTTGGAAGCAGATAACTTGTTTTCCAATTTTATAGGTACAGAGATGGAAGAAAATTTTTACCAGAATGGACCATAGCCAGCAGCATTTCACCAGTAACTGACTTATATTGTGATTTTTGGGACTTTTGAACTAATGATATTTAGTTGAGATTTTAGACTTAAGAGTTGATGCTGTAATTGGTTGAGACTTCTTAGGGATGTTGGGAGAAGGTGAATGTATTTTGCACATAGGGCAGATATGAATTTAGGGAGAAAATGTATATGCAAATACAGAAGGAAAGCAAGAGAGTAAGAGGAATCTTTTCACCATTAAAAAATTATAGAAAAAAATTACAAAATGGTATACTAGAATTTTGCCTTTAAAGTATGTATAAAACATTCTGTCTGCCAAAAGTTATCAAGAATAGTCCTCCCTTTACTTTTTAAATTTTATTTATTTTTCCAACTTAATTGCAATGTGATTATATATAAGATTGTGGAAGTTTAAGGTATACAACATATTAATTTGACACACTTAAGTATGATGAAACGAATCCCACCCTAACATTAGCTGATACTCCCTCATGCCATATAATTACCATTTCTTTATTTTGATGAGAATATGTAAGATTTATTTTCTTCCTCCACTATCTTGAGAAACATGATGGGATTGTACCATACTTCCCTGTGAATTCTCATTCCATTCATTCAAAAGATCTTCAACTTGATAAGAGCTGGTAAATCCATGAACTCTCTTCTTGTTCTGCCTCTCTTTTCTGACCTTCACTTGGCAGCTATGCCATGGCTCCTATCCAGTGGAATTACTTTTGACATAGACCCCAGTTAATGGCCTACTCCTTCCTATTCTGTCACTGTAAGATACAGTATTGGGCAACATTGCAAAACCTGCTTTATCTGTCAAAGCCTGAATAATAGGAACTTTCATTTTCTTGGCAGTTTCCTTTCAATTCAAAGATCAGCTTGTTGAGGCTTGAAGAGCTGAGATGAAATAGTAATTTATAGACCACTTTATTTCTAGATTCCAGTTTCTTTGGGTCCTGAAACCCTATAACAACTCATGCCTCGGGTATAGGTAGCTAGACATTGAGAAATGTTCTTATTTGAAAGTTATAAGTGTGAATGAAATAATCAAAATCTTTAGCACAACTACCCTATTTACACAAATTTCTCATGCTTTTCCCCAGGAAATCGTTTCTATGACTAAGGACAGATAGTTCTGTGATCTTATCTACGTTCAGCATATTTCTTGAGCCTACTGTGTGCTACTCTGTTTCGTTATTACTGTTCCTCTGGCATTGCTAGTCTGGGATTCTCATACTGTAGCCAGTCAATCATCAAGTGCCTTCAGGTCATTATTTGTAGCATTCTTTGAAATCCTTCTATCCCTATGCCATCATCCTAGCCCAGGCCTGCCTTACTTCACCATCAATCCCCTGTTGAGCACAGGGATTAGAAAAACCAATGAGATACTCACTGCCCTTGGCATATAGAGAACCACAATCTTTTTTTATGTCTTTATTTTCTTCTAGCACTACAGTTTCCAACATGACTTATATTTATATTTATACTCTTTGGGGGGGGGCAGTAAAAATAGTATTTTATTACACACCTTCCTGCCCACCCTTTCCCCATAACCCCCAGTACACTGCCCCTCTCCTTCCCACAGCAACGTTACAATCAGAAAAAAAAATGAGTTTCAGGGGTCAGGATTTGGGGGTGGGGTGGGTAAAAACAGTCAAATCACAATAGGAATTTTTAAAAATAGATTATCCACTTAGTCATCTTCTTCTTTCTTCTTCATCTTCAGGTTCTCGTTTTCTTCTTCAACAGACTCTTCTTCATCATCCTCATCATCTACTTCCCAGTCATCATAATCTTCTTCATCCTCTTCTTCCTCTCCACTAACATCCTCCTCTTCACCTTCTTCCTCCTCTTCTTTATCCTCTTCATCATCCGCTAGATCAGTGGTTCTCAACCTTCCTAATGCCGTGACCCTTTAATACAGCTCCTCATGTGATGGTGACCCCCAACCATAAAATGATTTCCGTTGCTACTTCATAACTGTAATTTTGCTACTGTTATGAACTGTAATGTAAATATCTGATATGCAGGATCTATTTTCATTGTTACAAATTGAACATAATTAAAGCATAGTGATTAATCACAAAAACAATATGTAATTATATATTGTGAAATATTTATTTCTAATTACAAATAAATGAAATTTTGTCTTGAATCATGGTGTAGCATGGGCAACAGTCTTCATATAACAACAGTAAACTACATTGTTACATTTTGCTACACCAAGGAGCAGTGTGTTGGTTCCTAAGACCATGTGAAATATGTGTTTTCTGATGGTCTTAGGTGACCCCTGTGAAAGGGTCGTTCGACCCCAAAGGGGTTGCGACCCACAGGTTGAGAACTGCTGTGCTAGATGAACATCTCATTATACTCCTCTTCCTCCTTTTCCTCTTCTTCCTCCTCCTCCTCCTCCTCCTCCTCCTCCTCCTCCTCCTCCTCCTCCTCTTTTTCTTTCTCCTCATCCAAGCCTTCTACGTAGCCCTTGGCGTAGGGGGCCTCCTTGTGGTCTTGGTCATAGCCATCGAGATATGTAAGTTGTGGGAGGAGCTTGAACACGTTTTCTGGATAGTCGTTCAGGTTGGTTACCTCACAATTGAAAAGCTCTGAGGTTTTCTAACTTTTTCAGTTGCTCTATTGTGCTGAGGTCTTTAATTTTGTTGCCACTTAAGTTTAGACGCTTGAGGTTCAGACGCTTTTCTGCCAATACTTCCAGGCCCCCTGAGATTCTGTTATCACTTAGTTCAAGCTTCTTAAGTTTGTTTAACTTTGGTTAAGCTTGCAACTGAGATGAGGCCTTTGTTGATTATACTTAAGAACTCCAGTTCTTCAAATTTATCTGTGAGTCCTTTGATTTTGCCTTCAAAAGACAGAGAGTTGTCCAGGACAAGCTTTTTCACATCAGAAGGCACCCTGTTCAGCCGCTCTAAGTGAATCTGTTCGTCCATCTCCATCTCTTGTGCTCTCTCTCTCTGCAGAGGCGCCCATACCGGCGGAATTCAATCAATAAACCGCGAACCCATGGCCACGTGTTTTAGGACTTTGAAGGCTCAATCAGCTCCGCTCGGTTCTCGAGCCTATATTTTTCTTAAATTGAATCATGTGTGTAACTTTTGTCTCTGCCACAAAAATACTTGTTGCCTTCCTTTTATAAGTCCCTTACGTTTTGTTTTTTTTCCTCCCACCTATGCCATGTAACCTTTTGTGCAGGAGGTGTATTTCTTTCCCCACAAGTCCTCTATCATGTGTTCTCATTTACCCACTCTTGTCTTCCACATAATTTAAGAATTTCTTTCGCAGGTTTATTTATTTTATCTATCCCCTTAGTTATTCTGTCTTTAATGGAAAGTAGTAAAAAGACAAATACCATCTGATTTCACTTATATGTGGAATATAACGAACAAAGTAGAAACAGAAGCATGGATACATGGAACAAACTGACAGCTGTCAGAGAGGAGGGGTTGGGGGACTAGATAAAAGAAGGTGAATGGATTGATAGAGAAAGAAAGAGAGAGAAAGGGAGGTGGTGATAGCAGGAAGGTGGAGATGGGCAAAGCGGGGATAAATGAGGATGGAAAGAGACTTTGCTTGGGGAGATAGGTGCGTGATACAGTGTGCAGATGATGTTTTGTTAAGCTGTACATTTGAAATCTGTATGGTTTTACAAACTAGTGCCACCCCAATAAGTTCAATAAAAAATAACCTGGAGAAAGATAGAGATCAAGACCAAATAGCATTTATTAAGTACTTGCTGGGTGCTGGTACTATACTTGGTATTGCAAGATCCTATTTAATAAAAGAGTAACATGCAAATTAACTATCACTCCGTTATACCCACAAGCTATACCCACAAGCCAATCAGGAGTGAGTATTCAAATTAGCCCAACCAAGATGGCTATGGTCACAGAGAGAGCAAGAAGGAGGCTTGGGTTTCCCCAGCAATGGAAGAAGCCTAGTTTTCCACAAACCCTGGCCAGCCCAGGCCTTGTCTCCAGGCTGCAAAGTTCAATTATAGAAAATAAATAAATCCCCCCCAAAATGGCAGCAGCCATGGAGCTGGAGAGAGCAGGAGGCTAGGGTTGCCCCTGGTGATGGAAGAAGCCAAGCTTTTGCAGCCCTGGCCTGCCTTGGCCTCTGCTTAAGGCTACAAAGTTTCAATTGAAGAAGATAAATAAATTCCAGATACCAGGGCCTCCGCTTGGGTTGCTGGTAGTGTGGCTGGCCTGCAAACCACCACAGGCCCCTCACCCAGGCCACCCCACACCCCAAGGGAACCCCCATTCTGATCTAGGACATGCTTCAGGGCAAACCAGCTGGCCTCCACCCATGCACAGGCCTCTATCCTATCTAATAAAAGAGTAATCTGCAGATTTATCATCCTTCCAACACACAATATGGCTGCCCCCATGTGGTCAAAGATCCCACCCCATGTGGACACAAGATGGCCACCACAAGATGGCTAACAGGGAAGGGCAGTTGGGAGAAACCAGGCCTGCAAGGGATGGCTGTTTGGGGTGATAAATCCTGCAGGGGAGGGCAGTTAAGAATGACCACGTTGGCAAAGAAGGGAAATTGGGGTGACCAGGCCTGCAGGGAAGGGCAGTAGGGGGACCCAGACCTGCAGGGGAGGGCAGTTAGGGGAGTAGTTAGGCATCAATCAGACTGGCAAGGGAGCAGTTAGGCATCAATCAGGCTGGCAGGGGAGTGGTTAGTGGGTGATCAGGCTGGCAGGCAGAAGTGGTTAGGGGTAATCAGGAAGGCAGGCAGGCGAGCAGTTGGGAGCCAGTAGTCCTGGATTGTCCAACTGCCTGTTTAGGCCCACTGGGATGGGGCCTACATGGCCAGTCAGACATCCCTCGAGGGGTCCCAGATTGGAGAGGGTGCAGGCTGGGCTGAAGGACACCCCCCCCCCGTGCATGAATTTCATGCACCAGGCCCCTCTAGTATCTTATAAAAGAGCACCATTCTTGTTCTCTGCTTCCTTCTGGATATATATATATATATATATATATATATATATATATGCTTTTGGCTAGTGATGAGGAACAGCAGCCCCCCCCCTTTTATTTTAAAGCAAAAGCACCAGACGTTTGGAAGGGAATATGCAATTCATGTTGTAATGCAAATTATCTCTTTCTTCCTGAGAACATTGGTTGCTTGCCAGAGTGTTCAATTCAGGCCCACACAAACTGGGTATATTTATAGAGGGCCAAATGAGGAAGAGAACATGATAAACTTTCCTCTCTGGTAAAACAGTCAATGGCAAACAGGTGAATGCCATGTACCATGAAACCTGGGGAGCCAAATGCCATCGAGTACATGGCAGATAAACATTTCGTAGATTAAAGTGCCTCCCTCACCCTCTAGGCAGGTGATTCAGGTCTGAAGACTCAGAAATGTTATTCTAGATGGTCACAAGCTCTCAGAGCCTTTTGGGACCCTCTTAGTGTGTGGAATATTGCAGATTGGATCCACTAAAACTGCCTCTGCATTCTTAACATTAAGATGTTAAAAAGAAGACAATCTCTGCATTTAAGTGTTTTAAAGTTTATGAGGACCTTTGGTTCACATTATTACACTTATTTCTCATTACTGTCCTATGACCTAGCTATCATTAATCTTCACTAATAAAAGAGAAATAAGTAAATTGATCATACCTCCACAATGCCCACCAGCCAAGCAGGAGTATGCAAATTAACCCAACAAAGATGGTGAGTTAATTTGCATACACAGTTGTAGAGTGGCCGGGTGGGGCAGGACACCTGCTATGAGGGGTTGGGTGGGGAGTTGAGGGAGCTACAAGAGTGGTGCTCCAGCCAGAGCAGAGAAGACTGAAGACGCTGGCTGGCTGGAGTGAAAATGGAAGACAGCAGCCAGAGCAAAGGCCTGGGTCCTGGGTGCCAGAAAAAAAAACGGTGCAGGCAGCCATGGGAAGGAAGGCCTATGGCATGAATCTTTGTGCTACAGGCCTCTAGTATTCTCTATAATAGGTGATGAAACTGACATTCAGATTATAAGTGACTCTAAGGTTGAACTTACTCTAAATTCAATGATCTTTCTTCTACTCTGTTGAGGGATGAAGAAACATTAAGACAGTCGAATTATCTAGGAGGTCACTTCAAGTAACCTGGAACTAGCAGTTCCTATGCTAGAAGTTTCTCCTAAGGCAAGACTATGACAATCCATAAAGTTGTATGTATAAGGATATTTCAGTGTCATTGTCATAAGAGCAACCCAAATATCTATCTATAGGACATTATGTGAACTATGCCATTTCCATACAATGAAATAATCTGCAACCATCAGAAATATTTTTATTGACTACATTGACCTCAAAATATTTAATGGATGCAGATTATTCCACTATACATAAATTTAAAATAAAAATAATTTTAAAATATTTTTAAATACTGTTGTACAAAGAAAGATATCCATGATACAGTGTTAAGTTATAAAGGGGGTTATGAGACAATATTAGAATACAATTCAATTTTACAAAAGTTAGCACATGTATATACATATGTATGGGGAGAAAGTCTGTAAAAATATATATTAAGATATGAGCAATATTATAATTTTCATTTCCTTGTTTTAAGTCTCTGTACTCTGCCCAAATACTTTTTTAAATTAAGTTTTACATCAGAAAAACAATAAATCTATTTTCATTTAAAACAAACAACAAACATTTTGAGATAGGTAAGAACAGATGTAAATTGAAACTACCCTAGACCAAGTCAAAGCTCTCCCACTTCTCCTGGTCCTCCCCCATCTGAGCTGGCTCCATCTCTATTGTCTGTCTCAGAAATAACCTAGACCCTGAGAGGAGGCAGAAAGAGTATCATCTGGCCTGATAACCTTCTGACCCAGTGTTTCAGCCTGATAGCCCAGCAGTTATTACCTTAATTCTGAAGGCAGCACCAAAGACCTTTAGAAGATGGTCTCAGAGGCAGCCTCGTGATCCACAGCACCCAGGACTCCTTGCTGACAGGCACACTAAGAAAACTTTGCACAGTGAGAGGTGGCCCCCAACCTTCTGAGTCTCCCAGAACAATTCAATATTAGTTCATCATTCACAAATGACCCAACATTTTGGAATATATTTGCTATTTTCTGCCTGCCCTACACCTTGGGGAAATGAATTACTTAAGCTTAATATTTGAGATTTGAAGTAGGACCTCCCTTCATCTAACCTAAAATCATCTCTTTCAAGTTTAAGAGCTTACCCCCTAATTTTAGTATTATGGAACATAAGTTTGTGGTTATCATACCCATCAGAATCGCATGCACTTTTCTGATTTTCCCTATAAGCCTTCATCGTTTTAGACTCAAAGAGGCCAGTGATTTTAGTCTGTCATCATATGGTTTTGCCTTATTCTCCACCCTTTATTATTTTATTTGTCCTTCTCTGGACATTTTCCTATTCCATTTTGTCTTCTTTACTACATCATCAGCAGAATATAATCCCATTAACACATACAGTAGCTCTAAAATCGGTACTTCAGGTTAAAAATAACTTCTCTCTTAGTGGGTTGCTACCACCAAACATACAGAAGTTCAGCTTTCAATGGAAGACGAGTAGTAATTAAAGAGCCGTGAATGCGGGTCTGTTTTGTTTTAAGAAATGTATGTGTATGTGGTCTCCACTTTATATTGTCTACTACATCAGGATCCAACTAAACCTCAAAGTAAGTTTGATTTTGGGGGAAAAGAACTCTCAAATCAATTAAATAAATGCTAATTCTAACATTCAGGATCTATGAAATAAGACAGCCTTAATCTCTCACAGGCCACAGATAAAGCCATCTGACAGTTTTGCAATGTCAGAAACTTTCAGTCATTCCTTTACACACATGTAAAACCTTCAGACTTTCTTGATAAAATATTCTTTTTTAAAAAAAATAGCTTTGAAGTTTGAAAATCAAAGCAGAACAGCTGTTTCTCAGAACAGAAAGGACTTTCCCTAAACTGCTAGAAAGCTAATAAGGATTTCAAAGGGCAATGAAAACTTACTCTAATGACCAAAGTACAGGGAGCACCAGGGGTGGGACAAACTGTTTACTGCAACTAACACATTAACTTGGGAGCTTGCAGCTTCCTCTGTATTTTCCCCTCTTTTCCTTTCTCTTCGTGTTTGTTTTTCTCCTTCCTTCTCTCACCATCCCCTGGCCTCTTTCTTACGTTACTTTTTTTTTTTTTTTTACTTTTTAAATTTTATTTTCTCAATCTTTCTCTTTCCCCGTCCCTCACATCTTTTTTCTTAATCACCTCATTCCCCAAACTTGTTATAGCAGAGACCTGGAGTATTTATATAGAGTCCGTGGACTTTCCCTTTCCCTAATCTTATTTTTTAAGGAGACGAGGTGAATATTTTATATTTCTTCTACAAAAACGAAACTAAAACAAGTGGTTTCTGATTTGTGTGTGGCCCCAGTTGATTTTTTTTCCCCGCTGTGGGTCAGTGGCCCTTGATAGAAAAAAAGATGCCCACTCTTGCACTAAGGGGTCTTGCCAACCTAATTCTTTTCCAGAAAAGGAGATGAAAAACAGTATGGACAATTAGTTCCTGTGGGTGGGAGAAGGAATTTGACTGGCGGCAGTTTTCTTTGGAAACAGATAGGGAAGCACCAAAGATTGCTATAGTTTTACTTGTGAAAAAAACAGAGGTTAGAAATAACTTGCTGGAAAGTTCAGCTGAGAACGTGAACATCTGGGGCTTATTCATCGGTTTTCAGAAGTTTTTGAAGCTTTTTTATTAGCTGGTTGACCTCAGATTGAGGAGGAGATTTTTCAACTGTTAAACAGTTTTTTTTTTCCTTTGCATTCCTAAAGTCATATTGTGTTCAGCTTGTTAATATCTGCACAGGGGGCCCTGGGCAGAGTTGACCAGAGTTGGCAGACTTTCAGAACAAATACATAGCCGGTATTTCCCTTTCTTATTGAGGATTTGCATGTGTCCCTTTCATCCATATATACAGCAGATTCCTCCGCAAATAATTGCATTTGGCATCACAGTTGTTAGAGAAAATTAAGAGGAGGGGGTAAATCCCCATCTCCTCCCTCCCACCACTGAGACAGCTGAAGGAAGGAAACAGGTCAGACAGGATAATACGTAAACATACCTGGAATGTAGCAGCAGGTAATTCTGTCTGTGTTAGTCACAATAATAACTTGCATATTGGACTATCAATGGCATAAGATTCCAAGATGTCTAGATTTGAAAAAGGAAAACACACACACACACACACACAAATCTACAACTAGTATCCTATTGACTTATTGGGCCTGACACTGGAAACATTGGCTAAAATGTTTAGTTAGTATAAATGGAGCATGTTCCAAGCCATTTCCCCCTACTATTTTCTAAAGAGGATTTTAGGTTATTTATTTGGAACTTCTGATGACCAAGGCAAGAAAATCCTGCATGGAGAGTCCAACACAGCTTCTGATGGGATGGGGGAGGGGACATCATCAGATTGCACCACAGTCAAAGTTCTTAGTACTGGGCCCCTCAGTACCGCACTCTCTGAAAAGGAATATTTGTTCAGGGCATGGCAGTGTTGAGAAAAGCAAAATATAATCTACGCACTAACACTATAACCAGAAATAACTTCTATGTCAGAAACTAACTAGTATTGCCTAAATAGAAGCTCTCATTCTTAATGGTCTGAAAAATGTTCTGTGGCTAAAACTCTTGGAGGTAAATCAGTGATTTGGGGATTTTTTTTCTATTAACTGTTAGGCCTGCAAAGGTTGTGTGCAAGCAAAAGAATTTAAACAAATTTCCAAAAAAATTTAACATTTAAAATTGTTTAGTGTTATTCCAACACAGATGTTCCTTGTTCTATATTGAGTTTATGGTCTATGCCAGGCTTTGATTAACAGCTAAAAGACATACAGACAATTCAATAAATCAACACATAGTACTTGAGCTCCTATTCTAAATGTTTATTGTTTATTCAGCCACTGAGTGCCAGACACTCTGGTAGGCCTTGGGAATCTGGAGAGGCACAAAGATGCATCAGACACAGTTCCACCCTCAGAAAGCCTTTGGACTCATAGAGAAGACACAGACACAAATAATTCCAATTCAAGGCAGAATGTGATTGAGGTTTTAAGACAGGTCAAACAAAATGTTGTAGAGTACTGATGAAACAATTTGATTCAGCTACAGTAACTGGGGAAGAATTAATGTGGAGGAGGTGACATATGAGATATGATTCCTGGAGGATAAATTGAATTTCAACAGAGGAGATCATGCAAGGCAAAGAAAACAGCATGCTCAAAGCATCAAGGTGTGAAACCATATGGTGTATTTAGAGGGTGGTGATTAGTGAAGGTATATGGGGCGAACTGTGAGAGTTGGGATAGTCAAGTGGAAGCGTACTTGGTCAGTTATAAATTTGAGTTAGAAGCCTGAGGAAAAATTCTAGACAACAGAAATATGTGTGTGTGCACACACACACACACATACATGGGAAAGCAGAATGACCTACATATTATATGATGCAATGTACAACAGCTGAGGAGTGCATTGGGAAAGCACAAGATACATTATTAGTGATTTAACACTTTTTGAAGCTAACTTGGTGCCTTCATCTGCCCCTGCTCCCTACATTCAAATGTCACACCCTTCCTAGCCAAATGCTGCCACAGACACGAACAGACTTTATGCACAGCACTAGTGGTTGGAAACGAAGGGAAAGGGGGAGGAAATGTTGGCAGGAGAAGGAACAAGCAATTCATTTTTAGGCTGGAGAATGAGAAAATTAACTGTTCATAAATTCCAGGAGATTGTTTTTTCTTCTGTTTTATCATGAATAAAGGTCCTGTTCACATTTTGAAAGTAACACCTCATAGTACAGAATGGAATAAGCAGGCAGGCCAAATTCCTTCTTTGTTTTTATTAAAAGTGTAAGAATAGGAAGTTTCTCTGACCCATATATAGACTCCCTAGGAGACAAAACCCCTTCTGATCATGTATGAACACATAGCTATTTGACACTTCCTGCTTCATTGAAAATAGATTTAATTAAAATATTTAGTCATGAATCATTTTGAGTGTCAGGTGCTTATATATCCATATGTATCCATATCATTTTGCCTCTAAAAATTTAGATTTGAAATATAATACTTAGGTAAATTAATGTTGCTCCCAATAGAGTTTCTTTATGGATACCATCAGGTAAGTCCCCATGGATGGCCTTAGGGAGAAAGCCCTGGGGAAATTATAGTTTACTCAGAGTGAACTTCCTTGCTTTCCCTCTGCATCTGGTTGGGTAAGGCAATTGCTGACTTTTAAATTCCCAGTTCATTTCCATTGCCCAACACTACAAGGAGCCTTGCACCTGTCTTGTATTGGAAAGGAAGTAAGTGTCAAAGTGAGAACAAAATAAGGACAGTTGTCCCGTTCCAACTTTGTGTAGGACTGGAGTACAATTTCTGTTCCCACTATATTACGGGAGGAAAAAAGACAGCCATCTGGGGAAGGAGTGTTAAATTGTGACTTGTGTCCAGATCCACTCCAGCTATTATGCCTTTAAATCACCTCAAATAATGCCATGCTCTTGTTTAAAAGTGATTTTTTTTTCCAGAGAGCTTATCTTCTGCATAGTGAGGGGAGATCTGCTAGTGAGACCATGCAAGTCACTCACCACTCAAAAACTGAATTGATACAATATCTATGGGTCAGAGCTCCAGAAGAGTTCTTTTTTCAATAAGATCTGATTTGGGGGCATTGTAGATCCCATGACATTTTTAAAGGAGTGCTTGCCTTGACCTCCTTGGCCAAAGTTCACATCTGGTAATTGCATTTGTTGACACTGGCTTCCCTTGTCCTTCCAGCTGCATATAATATTGCTTCCCTCGCATCCTGTCTTAGACTGTTGTATAGTGTTGCTATGTGCTACTAAACAGCAATTGAATTTCACCCAGTGGGGAATGTGAGCAGAAACCCTTTGGGAAAAGTGGTGCTATAGAAATGTTGGATAGACAGCATTTTTTGTGCAAGGCAGAAATTGTAAGAAACAGACCCAAACACTCTTCAGAATAACTGTTAATGTGTATATATGCAGAGTAAGCAATGCCCATATGGAAGTCCAGAAATGCCAACGGTCAAAAAGAATCCTTGGAGATAGGGAAATGAAAACAGAATTTTTAAATATTTGGGAGGATGCCCTCTATGTTCAGAATAACATATAAGAAATTTTGGAGTTTTTGTGTTTTAGTATTTGAAAGCACAGAGCTTCTATTTGTATGGGTCTTGGCAGTTTTTATATAAGCAAATACATTTAATTCCCATAACCCGTGAGATAGGTATGACACTTAGTTTAACTTTATAGCATAGGAAACTAGGAATTAGTGAGGTTCACGGACTATCTAGCAAGTGGAGGAAACAAAAGAGATAGGAATTCGGGTTTTATGACTCAAAATTCTTTACTCTGTAGCACACCTAGCCTGAAGAGTGTGTTGGTTATGGTTTGATGAATGAAGCATATGTCAGGCATAGGTACATTTTAGACATTGAGTTACTATAATTCTTGGGGACTCTGGAAAGCCCATGTGTTTTTGACACCTGAAGGTTAGGATCCAAATATTAAAATGTTAACTGTTTTACCAAAATAGAAACTTTTCTAAAATAAATTTCCTTACCTTATTATATGATTGCATTGTACAGCAGATAAAAATGCTTTGTCACTTCAGTATCAAAGACTCTTTTTGGCTACTTCTACCTTTGACTCTGTCCCAGAGGCTTCCAGGCCTCACAGAATAACTCAGATAAGTATTATCTAGCTGATCCATCTTCACTTCTGTCACCCCTGTGTTAATTGAATAAATAATGCTATTTTTGCATCAAAAAAGAAGAGTGATTTACATTGGAAAAGACTAGACTAGATCTACAAAGTAAATAGTTTACTTACCTGATATGATCTGTCTACCCTAATATAAATTCATTGCCATTAAATATTGAATGTAGAAACCATGAGTATGGGATTAGGTGAGAGATAGACCACAGAGCTCATGCATACTGTGAAAGAAAGAAGTAAAAACTGAGCAAAGAAACACATTTTCTGGGTGACAAGGAAAAATAAACAAATATTGAGGAAAGTGAGAGACATGGGGATGGAAAAGAGAAATTTTGAAAGAGTAGTAATTGAACCAACTTGAACTTCATGTAGTCAATGTGTCTCCTGGATGATGGCATAATTATAGTAGCCAAAAGCTAGGATAAAGGAGTCAGCTAAAATATTGCAGGCTTAAAGATAGACTAGGATAAAGGAGTCAGCTAAAATATTGCAGGCTTAAAGATAGATTTCTATTGGGTTTGACTCCAAGGCAGGCATTTTTAGCCAAACTTGAGTCCTTGTCATATTGGCTGGCATAATTTCTCCCTTTTTACAAATATATTTAACCACTTTATTGAGATAAAATTTACATGTAATAAAATTCACCCATTATAAATATACATACAGACTAAAGAGTTTTAGTAAATTTATAGTTGTGCAACTATTGCCGCAATCCAATTTGGAATATTTTCATTACTCCAGCAAGTTCCCACATGCCTGTTTGCAGTTACTTCCCATTCTCATCCCCAGGTCCATGCAACCACTAAACTACTTTCTGTCCCTATAGATATTCCTTTTATAAATATTTAAAATAAATGGAATTATTCTTTTGTGTCTGCTTTTCTTCACTTAGCATAATGTTACTTAGGTTCATATATGCTATGCATCAACACTTTGTTCCTTTTTATTGCCAAGTGATATTTCAATGTCTGGGCATACCACATTTTATTTACCCATTCAATCCATTTGGATTGTTTCCAGATTTGGACTACTATGAATAATACCATTATGAACATTCACATATAAGTCTTTATGTGGACATATGTTTGAATATATTTGGTAGATATATAGGAGTATTATGGCTGGGTCATATGCTAAATATGCATTTAATGTTTTAAGACATGGCTAAACTGTGTGCCAAAGTGATTATACCATTTTACATTCCCACCGGCAATGTATGCAGGTTCAAATTTATCTACATCCCATTCAACACTTGGTATTTTTATTCCTTGAGTATAGATTTTCTATTGGATGTGTAATGGTATCTCATTGTGGTTTTAATTTGCATTTCATTATTGATTCATGATGTTAAGCATCTTTTCATATGTTTATTGTCCACTTGTATTTTTTTATGAAGTGTCTACTCAAATCATTTTGCCTAGATATTTATAGTTTAAATGAGGGAAGATAAGTGGAAAGAAAATGAGTATGCTATAAGATTTTTGCTCTCCACCCTTCTACATATTAACTAGTCTTTGTTTCTTTTTGTAGGTATGGAGGAGTATTTATTTGGGTCTTTTTTTTTTAATAACTAAGGATTGAAATGGCCCATAGTAATTCATTGGGCTAAAGAGAATTTCTGAGGACACTAATAGTCTTCTAAGTATAGTAGACTGGTTTCTTTGCTCCAGAGCAGTTAATTACCTTAAACTGCTTTGGGTGAGATGTTACAAAGTACTTTCACATGTATCATTTCATTGACAGTTGCTCTATGAGGTGCTGTACTACTTTTATATATATATATATATTTTTTTTACATGTGAGACTCTGATTAGAGAAGTGACTTTTGCAAGTGTAACAAGTTGGTAAGTTGTTAGAACTGAGCTTTGACACCAAGTCTGATTCCCTATCCTTTTTGCATTACAAGCAGGCAGTCACAGATTAAGGTCCACTTTGGTTTCATGTATCAGAACTCCAGCAAAACCCAGACCAGCACATTCCGGATATCACATGTGGGAATAGCTGCTGGACAAACTTCCAGGAAGTGTTTCCTCCATTACCTGATTGAATAGCTTTGCCTATTTTCCCTTGGACCAGATGTCTGGGTCTCTGCATTATGAACAAAATTATTGTAATCTGGAAACAATGAGAACTCAGAACACCTGTTAAGAGAAGGAAATATAGTAAATGAGATGGTATATTCTGATTAGAGTTTATTTTAGAAAGAAACAGTTTACATAAAATGAAACAATGTATAATTAGCAAACTGCTAAGTTGCAGGGTCAAAATATTGTTAAAAATAGAGAAATGAGAATACCAATGTATTTATGACTAGAGAAATTAGTTTTAGATTTACTATATCCAAAACAAACAAAACAGAAACAGACTCATAGATACAGAGAACAGACTGATGGTTGCCAGAGTGAAGAAGAGTTGGGGACTGGGTGAAAAAGGTGAAGGGATTGAGAAGTACAGATTCATAGTTACAAAATAATCATGGTGATGGAAAGTAAAGTATAGGAAATACAGCCAATAATACTGTAATAATTTTGTCATATTCAGTGGCCCCTAAAGTCTTAAGAAAGTTTTATTTTTAGAAATGGTAAGTAGCAGTTGTGTGTCATTCCAGAGCACATTGTTAAACATTTTGTCCATTTGGACTCATAACTCACTGAAAATGCACCATAATTTCAGTACTTTAATATCCACATGAATACTCCCAAACTGCCTCAAATGCTCAAATACAGCACGTGCACACACAAACACATCCTTTGTTAGATGATATCCTTTGGTTGGGGTTGGAAAATATGATAATTATTACTGGAGTGCAAACAGAAATATAAAACATAGTGCCTTCTCCAAAAGAGTTTATACTTATGAAACATTTAACATTAAAACAGAATAATTGGAGAATAATATAAGGCCGAATGTAAGAAACTGTTAAATTGAATACAAGAATAATAAAAATTGTGCAAAGCAAGAGATCACTGGTAGCTGAGTACTGTGGCCAAAGCAACTAGCATAGAACTGGACATGCTATCTATATTTCTGTCTATCTATCATCATTGTTTATATTAAACTTTTAAAATTGCATAATGCAGGTTTATTGTAGAAATTTAGCAATTACAGATAGGCAGAAATAAATTAATCCACTTCTAATCCTACTATCCAGAGATTGCCAGTTTGTGTACATACTTCCTGTATATTGTGTTGCTTTTAAAATAGAAAATGTTAATTATTCCTATCTTAAAAAAAAAGTATTCATTATTACTCATTCTCCCTGGCAGTATATCCTAAAGTATGTTCCACAAAACTTTTATTGGTGTGATATTTTTAAGTTTTTCCAGCAAGTATATGAAAAGATGCTCACCATTAGGAAAATGCAAATCAAGACCACAGTATGATACCACCTCACATCTATTTTCATGACCACTATAAAGAAATCAAAACAAAAAGCAGAAAACAAAACCGGGGGGGGGGATGTTTATATAGATTATTATATAATCTATATAATCTATATAATAAAGAGGTAATATGAAAATTCGTCCTAATGGCATCACATTAATGACCATTCAACAGGCTGCGTGTGCAGCAGGAGCTGGTGGGCGGAGACAGGAGTGGGGACTTGTACCACTGGGACATGAGGCTACTTCTCCAGGCAGAGGCACGCACAGGCCCACCATGCTGCCCACCCCAGGAGCGGCCCCCAGTGGAGGCGGCTTCTGGTGGAAGTGCCACACAGCCACCAGGATGGGGGCAGAACCTCAGCAGAGAGCTCTCAGCACTCCTGCGCCAGGGTCTGAAGGGCACAGAGAGAAAGGGAAAGCAGATAAGCAATTATGGAGATCAGGCCAGGAGGGGATGGCAGATAGGCAGTTAGGAGATCAGGCCAGGGGAAGGGGGATGGGTAGGTAATTAGGGCAATCAGTCCAGGAGGGGAGAGCAGATAGGCAGTTAGGGAGATTAGGCCAATAGGGGAGAACAGGTAGATAATTAGGACAATCAGGCTAGGAGGAGAGAGCAGATAGGCAGTTAGGGGGATCAGGCCAGGAGGGGAGAGCACTTAGGGTCATCGGGCAGACAGGCAGGTGAGCACTTAAAAGCCAGTGGTTCTGGATTGGAGAGGGTGCAGGCTGGGCTGAGGGGACACCCCCCACCCTGCCCGTGCACTAATTTCATGCACCGGGCCTCTAGTCTGATAATAAAGTTTTATAATTTCATCCCAGGACAGATAGCAAGTATTTCCCAACATGACTTTAATGTAGTATTGAACACTTTAGATAGACAGAATTCTGGTCAAGGAACAGATAGCACTCTAGGTTGAATATCTTCACGTGTAATTCAAAATGAGAGGTGGCTAGTAGTTTTAAATGTACTGTAGTTGAGTTAAAGGAGGATGTCATGGTTAAACACCAAGAATTTCCTCTATGAGCAGGTGAAAAAACAGCTGTCACTCCTGATTGATTTTCTAAGTGTATAAAATGGCTTTTCCAGACCTAAAGCCTGTAAGCATTTTATTAACATTTAGTTAGCAATTAATTCTTACTGTGTTGAAGCTGAAATTAGGGTCAGGTTTCCTTATATTCTTCCCCTCCCGCCTCCCCTCGTTCCCCCCACACACACACCAAACCCCAAATAACTCAAGTCTCTTTCACAAAGAATTATTCCAACATAATTCCCCCCTTTTGTCTCCTTAGCAATCTCAAAAAATTCATAGACTGTCAGAGCTGTAAAAGACTTAGAGCTCAAGCAGTCCAACTCCCTCCTTATATATATATATTGGGAAACTAAGGCCCAAAGAGGGGACAAGATTCCCTTCCCTCCCAAGACCAAAAGAGTGGCAGAGCTGAGAACACCTGACTGCTTCTCTAGTTCTCTTTCTAATGCACATTTTCCTACCCCATCAGAAGATGATATATAAAGGCCCAATATAGCTATGACTCCAAGTCAAATTTGTTTATAATTTATTAGACAAGCAAATAACAGGGGCCTTATCTGAATGCCAAAATGCAATTTCTCTTAGATAATACAGTTTTCAGGCTGAGCATGAAACTTAAAGCCTGAAATAAATCAGTATTCACAGCATGTAAGAATGTATAGCCAACTATTAAGTAACATTTTGTTTTAGGTTTAAACATACAGCAATTAGGTCAATGTTATCTACTGGAATTACTTGGTGGCTTAGATTTGTGTGGCTGCCCAAGGAAATTTATTCATATTCTGAAGGGAATTGTTATTATGAATTATCAGGCTTTATAGAGGCCCTATATAATATACCCTATTTGTAAGTGATACATAAACCATGTAGTTAAATTAAAACCAGGGAATAGTTTACCAGATAGGAAACATTGGCTAGAATATAGCACCGATAAATGGATGTTGCTTTTAAAATACATATATTTGTTTCAGAGAGAAAGGAAGAGGAAGAGATAGAAACATCAATGATGAGAAAGAATAATTGATTGGCTGCCTCCTGCATCCCACACACTGGGGATCTAGCCCACAACCTGGGCATGTGCCATGACTGGGAATCAAACCGTGACTTCCTGATTCATAGGTCAAGGCTCAACCACTGAGTCATACCTGCTGGGCTGTATATTGCTTTTTTACAAAGAAGACTTTGGGTAATGTTCATATTCACTTGCTAATTAACATATCGGTGTATATGCATTTAAGGCTATATGCCATTCACCAGTTTAAAGTCTTTTAAATATTTGCCTGGCCAGCGAGACTCAGTGGTTGAGCCTTGACCTATGAACCAGGAAGTCACGGTTCCCTTCTGGTCAGGGCACATGCTCAGGTTCTGGACTCAATCCCCAATGGGGGGCCATGCAGGAGGCAGCCGATTGATCACTCTCATCATTGATGTTTCTGTCTCACTCCCCCTTCCTCTTTGAAATCAGTTCTGAATTCAACCCAGTGGGTCATTTCATGATTATCTTCAGGGATTCTTAGTATATTAGAATACTTAGAACTGGGACATGCTGTTTTGATAGTTGCTTAGAAGAAGCCATCAACCAAATAAAAAAGCCCATTCGTTTATGAATGCAAATGTTGAGATAGGTATAGTATAGATATTTTAGGATAGCTAAACTTTATATAACAGCATTCAAATGAAAGGGCATAAATAACAATACCAAAATATGTATAGATTTAAATACTATTAAAATGCATAAACCATCAATACTAAAAGATAATGAGTTTTAGCCATATTTCCCTGCTTTCCTGGACTCCAGGCTCCTGCTGTAATCAACTGATGTTAAAAAAAAAAAAAATTGCCCTAACTAGTTTGGCTCAGTGGATAGAGGTGTCGGCCTGCAGACTGGAGGGTCCCAGGTTCGATTCTGATGAAGGGCATGTACCTTTGTTTCTGGCACATCTACAGTAGGGGGTGTGCAGGAGGCGGCTGATTGATGTTTCTAACTCTCTATTCCTCTCCCTTCCTCTCTGTAAAAGAAAACAAACAAATATATATATATATTAAAAGTGCAATAGTGTAAACAGGAAGTCTAGTAGATGCCTGTTTCATAAATAGATTTAATAGTTTGGGGAATGCAGTACTTGCAGTAAGCATTTTACTTCTATAGCCATTGCCCACAGGGCACTACATTTACTCAGAGCCTCAGGAAGCAGTTTCCATTTTGCCATAGATATATTGCTCACAAACTTATTTGTTTTTCTTATATATTTGGAATGTGTTTTCAGTGTTCTTTTTTCTGTTTTTATAAAAGTAAGCTCCCAAAATATTACACATGTTGTTCTAAGATGCCTGGGGATTCAAATCAACCTTTGAATCACCTAACCAGGTTTAGAAATAGGTCTGTGTTGAATTTGTATTATTTTTTTGTAAGATGATGCTGGAAATATGATAGAAATTTCAGAAATATAGCAACCACGTATGCCAAGTTTCTCACTTGGTATCCAGAGGGTCATTCCCATAACCCCTATTACTATTAACAGTAGAAGTGAATTTAATTCCCTCAAGAAATCATAACCTTCCAATATATCATTCATAGTTTAGGAATCATTTTGATTTTCTACCTTAAGAATTTAGCCAAATGAGAACTATTTACTGAAATAATTTTTCCAGTGCTTCTTCATGTGATAAAATTCTACAGGCCCTAGTCACATCAGAACTAGCTACATTGCTTCTTCTTGATGGCCTTTCTCCTTGTACAACTCATTTTCCTTGGATTGAATGAGTACTGCAAGCAAATTGTGAAAGATTATTGTGGAAGATTAAGACCATTAAGACAGTGTAATACGATAATTGATGTGCTGGCATAATAGCTTTCAGGCAAGTTTAAATAGAAAAATTAAATATTCTTTTTTAAAATTATTCCAAGAAAATATCTTTTCACAGGAGGAAATACCATTTCATATTTTTAAAAAGTAGAATTTTTCCTTGATTTATTTAATACCAGACAATAGGAACTTTAGTTCTAAATTTGGGTTTAAAAATTCTTTCCAATTGATTGGTTCCTTTCTTTCTCTTTTTATTGAGATAAAATATACATACCATGACATTCACTCTATAAAAATGTATAATGTAGTGGTTTTGATGAAGTAATATTGAAAAAGTTGTGCAACCATCATCACTATCTAATTTCAGAACAATTTAATCACTCACAAAAGAAACCCTATACCCGTTAGTAGTCACTCCCCATTCCCCCAGCCCTCAGTAACCACTAATCTATTCTCTGTTCCTCTGGATTTTCCTATTCTGAATATCCTAATATATAAAATATCCTAATATATAAATATCCTAATATATAAAAACCCAGGGCCCGCAACGTCCAAAACAACTGAAGGCTTCACTGACCGAAAATCAGTCTTGCAGTTAGTGCTGGGTTGCTGTGGCCACCCAGCACTGACTGCCTAGGGAGCTGTGCATCAGGCCCAGAGAGAGGCCTGAATAGAGAAGCAGGGTCTGATCTGCAGCCTCCATGACAGGTGTTGATCAACCATTGCCTCTTTCTTTCTCTCTAGGCTTCACTAATAGCCTCATTTCTATTTCTGTCCAGGCCTCAGCAGGGGCTGCTGATCAGCCCCGCCTCTCTGATCAGGCCTGAAGATAGGCCTGGAGATGCTGACTGGCATAGAAACCAACCAATCAGAACCAAATCTGGGTGAACTGTGAGGAGCCAATGGCTTCCTAGGAGGCAGAGCTTTTGACACTGATTGGCATAGAAACCGACCAATCAGAACCAAATTGGCCTGCAGCGGAGGGCAGTTAGGGGTGATCAGGCAAGCAGAGGCAGTTAGGGGTGATCAGGCTGGCAGGGAGAGCAGTTGGGGAAAGTTGGGGGCTGCCAGGCCAGCAGGCAGAGTGGTTGGGGGCAATTAGGCAGGCAAGCAGGGGAGTGGTTAGGAGCCAGCAGTCCTGGATTGCGAGAGGGATGTCTGACTGCTTGTTTAGGCCCATTCCCTGTAAACCAGCAGTAGGACATCCTTTGATGGGTCCCAGAATGGAGAGGGTATGGGCCAGGCTGAGGGACACCCCCCATGCATAGATTTCATGCACTGGGCCACTAGTAAAATAATAAAAATGAGAGTACCCAGAAAATAAAATTGTTAGAGATAATATGAAAAAAAGTGGAATTCTCATAAACTGGTAGAAATGTAAAATGATTCAACCATTGTGGAAAAAGTTTGGTGGTTCTTTAATAAGTTAAATTATTGCAAACACCTTAAAATTATAAACACTATATACATACAATTATAATATAACCTAGCAATTTCATTCCTACATATGCCCAAAAGAATTGAAATCAAAAACTCAAGCAGATACTTGTTCACAATGTTAATAGAAGCATTATCCACAATAGGCAAAAGGTAGAAACAACCCAAATGACCAAATGAAAGAACAAATAAACAAAATGTGGTATATACACATAACTTTCCCCACCACCAGCCTGCTTGCCTCCAAATGTCCCTGCCACCTTAATCACTCCCAACTGCCAACTGTGCCAGTGTGCTCACCCACAACTGCCCCCTGCTGGCCTGCTCACTCCAAATTGCCCCCCCTGCTGTCCTAATTACCCCCAGCTGACCCCTACTGATGGCCTACTCATCCCCAACTGGCCTCCCTGTTGGTCTTCTCACCCCCAACTGCCCCTGCCCTGCCAGCTTGATCACACCCAATGGACCCCCATCGGCCTGACCACCCACAACTGCCATCCCTTCCTGGC
>PVJN01034909.1:0-22449 GCA_004026805.1 Lasiurus borealis | reverse complement strand
CGTCAGAATTTGACAGCCTTCAATAGGTTAATTTTTCAAAGTGGTAAGCTGATATTTCTGTATAAAACGCACATCTGCAGGGTAAATGGTATTAAGTGTTGGTGAATTATGGGCCCAGCCTAGGGGTCACTTGAGCTTCGGTGCTACAAGCACCTTAATGCTTTTTTGAATGAAGGCTCCGCTAATTGCTTCCAGATGAGTCTGCCCTGCCCCCCACTCCTCCCAGCCTCCAGCCTGGTCCCCCCCAACTGAGGCTGTGGCAGCACAGGAATAAAGAGCTATGCAATCGTCCCGTATTGATTGGGGGCTGCGCTTGGAACAGAACCTGCCATTTTGCCCTGGATTTTCTTTGACTCTTTGACTTGCAGACAGCTTCGGGGTCAGGTCCCAGAAGCCCCCCGGCCTCCCCTCCCCACCCCCTGGCCCCCATTCCTTTAAACCGCTGGGAGTGCACACTCAGGCTGTGAAGGGGCAGGCAGACCATTAATTAGCCTGATTGTTAGGCTGTCTGGTGGGAGCGGGATCTGAGGGCATTTTACAGTGTGTGTTGGCATGTTGATGGGGACGAGGGCGGGGGGAAGGAGCCGTAAGCGTTCCCACACTGTGCCCCGGGAAGGATCCCCCCGGGGGAGACCCAGGAATGAGTTTGCTGAGGTTCGCCTCCTCCCCGTCCTGATCACCAGCGCGCAAAGCCTGGCTCCCGATGCTGGAAGGAAGGAGAGCGGAGAGAGACCACTCAGGCTGGCCTCCGGGTCAGAGGCTGAAGTTAAAAACCTGGTCCAGCCTAGACCAGTTTGGCTCAGTGGATAGAGCATGGGCTTGGGGACTGAAGGGTCCCGGGTTTGATTCCGGTCAGGGGGCATGTACCTTGGTTGCGGGCACATCTCCACTGTGGGGCGTGCAGGAGGCAGTTGATCGATGACTCTCATAGATGTTTCTGACTTTCTATCTCTCTCCCTTCCTCTCTGTAAAAAATCAATAAAATATATTAAAAAAAAAAAAAACTGGTCCATTTGGCTAAGAGAGGACCAACAGGGTACCTGGCATCAGGCGGATGCAAAGAAGTGACCCTGCCCACATCCTGCACCTATTGCATGTCAAGGGCTTTCAAAAGCATCAGTGGCTCCAACCTACCTGCCTGCTATTCCATTCCGTTGGCTGCCACTTGAACAACGAGGAAGAGAAGTTCACCACGTCAAACCCCAAGATTACTTATTCCTCAGTCTGACCTTATAGACAGATCTAATTAACGTTACCATGGTAATTTCTGTTTCCTCCAAGGAGCTACCAGTCCCCACTGTCTGGTGTCCTTGACACCCACCCTGACTGGAAGCCCGGTTTCTTATTCTGACCAGTCCAGCTTGAAGTGGCTTTGCATTCTCTTGAATTCCTCTCACGCTACCAAGTCCTACTCTCTTGGCAGAAATACACACCGCTCTCTCCTTTTGATTATATGATTGGACTCGTATTCTGATTTTCTAGTATTAGCATGGTATATTGTTTTTACATCACAATTTATTTTCCTCCAATTAAACTGTTGGAGGGGTGGGGAACTCTGTAGGCAGAGGTGTCACACTTCTTTGAGTGTCTTAGTGCACCTGGTTTGATAGCACCCCAGTATTGCTGTTCAAAGGAAGCGTAGGGATTCTGTCTTACTACGTTTTACTTTCTTTTTTTAAAAAATATATTTTATTGATTTTTTACAGAGAGGAAGGGAGAGAGATAGAAAGTCAGAAACATTGATGAGAGAGAGACATCAATCAGCCACCTCCTGCAAGCCCCACACTGGAGATGTGCCTGCAACCAAGGTACATGCCCCTGACCAGAATCGAACCTGGGACCTTTCAGTTTGCAGGCCAATGCTCTATCCACTGAGCCAAACCGGTCTTGGCCTGTCTTACTACATTTTAATAGAGATGATAACATCTTGTGTTAGGCAGCCCTAAAGGATTTTGTTGGGGGTTGTTTTATTGCTCACATCACTGGTCTGATCTGAAGTCTCTACCTGGCTGACAACTCAGAACCACCCGTGTCCCTCAGGCCACTGCAGCGCAAGCTGGCACCGAATGGGAGCCAATATTTGGCAGTGAAATTCTCTTTTGAAACAATAGATGTCATTTAAAGACAAAACAATTAGACTAACAAAACTCTTCAAAAATATATTCAACCGAAACCGGTTTGGTTCAGTGGATAGAGTGTCTGCCTGCGGACTTAAAGGTCCCAGGTTTGATTCCGGTCAAGGGCATGTACCTTGGTTGCTAGCACATCCCCAATAGGGGGTGTGCAAGAGGCAACTGGTCCATGTTTCTCTCTCATTGATGTTTCTAACTCTCTATCCCTCTCTCTTTCTCTCTGTAAAAAATCAATAATACACACACACACACACACACACACACACACATATTCAGAAAAACTAAATTTCCTTCTCTTGTGATATGTACTTTCCACCTAATTTTACCTTAATTTGTGTTCATGTACTCTTTCCACTACTGCTTCCTGAGAAAAATGATGTGAGTTATTTGCATGTCTTCCATTTCTCCTTCAACAGAGCATTTCCCAGAGTAGATACTCACAGTGACATGAATTCTTATATGGTGATTCACATACGCCAGTACCATTCTAAATGTTTTACATGCTTAATAAACTTGATATTTATAATCATTCTGAGGGAAGAAATATTTTCAACCATTTTTTTTTTAAATGAGTAAACCGGGGAACAAAGAGACTAAGAAACGAGTCCAAAGTCATAACGTTTTAAAATGCTTGAGCCAAAATTTGATCCTGAGGAATCTGGTGCCAGAATCAAAGATCGTATCCATTAGGCCATTCTGTCTGCTGAGTGATGGATAGAATGAACGAATGCGTGCAGGGGTGGGCGGGTGGAGGGATGGATGAACAAGAATAAAGCTAAAAGCATAGAATGCTGGAAATGGAGCATCCATGGAGCATGCCCAGTAGAAATACCTCGGGCTGGAAATATCTGTCCGAAAAACCACAGTAACGCTGGCCGGTTAATTGTGGTTATTGTTCCGCATGGATGGAAAGCTTGGACGTACTTTCCTAGGGTTATGAATCGGTTCCTCAGACCCACACTGATTTTTTTTTCTTTTTTCAATACAGATCTTACCGAACTGCAAACATGGGCTTTGCAGTAATTTAAAAGTAATCTTGAAAATTCCACTAGTTGAAACTCTACATAATTTTGCAATTCCCTTTTTTCCTGATTTCCCCGGATTCCTCAAACCATTCTTCAGCACGCCCACCTTTGCCATGTAAGAGTTATACGGGAATCATAAGTATTTGAAAGACACCCTAGAGGTTACCCTATTTTTTTTCCCCAAAGTAAATAATGCTGCTGAAGAGTCTATGGCTTAACATTCCAATAGCTATTTAATAACTATTCAGCTGATGAAGGATGAGCTGTGGAGGGGGTGATGCTTCCACAGAGTTGATGGATATTTTATTTGAAGTCCTAGAGAGGCCTGGTGCAGGAATTCATGCATGGGTGGAGTCTGGCAGGCTCACCCTGATGGGGGCCAATCGGGGGCAGAACTGGCAGGGGGGAGGGGATGCAGGAGGTTGGCCTGCCAGTCCCTACCCTGATGAGGGGCTAAGAAGCGGGGGAGGGGAGAAGGAGGGGGACCATGGGCAGTTAGGGGGAGCTGTTCAGGGTTGGATTGGGCCAGTTGGCTGCCACAGTGCATGTCATTGCAACTAGTCATTCTGGTCGTTCTGCCATTCAATTGCTGGGTTTATGGATGGTTAGATAGATAGATAGATAATGTTATAAAACAAACCCAATAGTACACATTTGCTCCCAAATTCCTCTAAGATCGCAGGTTATCTGTGAATTTTGCCCCTGAAGTTTCTCCAGTTCCAAGTCACTCTGAACATTCTGGTTTCCAACCTCTGCTGGAACACGGGCACATTCCAGGGTTCTTAAAAAGGCAGAAGGAACGTTGCTGGGACTGGTGTCACTTCTCTTATCATTAGACCCCCTCTTCAGGCTGCTGGAATCAGATTATTTATCAAATCCATTTCCATGTTTGTACTTAAAGCCCAGGTCTATCCCAGCTCTGTGCACCTCTTCCTTTAGATCAGAACCTAAACTCATCCTTTCTCCTGTAAACATCCAATCGTTCCAACATTCTTTGGCAAAATGCTATTCTTTCCTCCTTGAAATGCTTTAGGATCCTTGTCAAGAATCAACCGAATGCAAATGTAAGATTTTATTTATAGACACTTCATTCTGTTCCCTCAGTTTTTGTGTGTGTTTTTTTTTCCAGAAAGTTTTTATCCCTCGCTTACTTTTGAAGAAGAGTTTTACTCCAGAGTAAAAAAATGCTAGGTTGGTATTTCTTTTTCAACTACGTGAAGTATTACTCCATGCTCTTCTTGCCCACTTGGTTTCTGACAAGGAGTTTAATTCAATGTTTATCCTTCTCCCTCTGGAGGGAAAGCACCCCCACACCATCTCTGGCTTCTTTGAAGATGATTGCTCTTTGTTTTCAGTTCCTGCCATTGAATGGGCTTAGGTGTACTTCTTTGTGATTTATCCAGCTTGGTGTTCTCTGTGCTTCCTGCATCTGGGCTTTGGTGTTTATAATTAATCTGGAAAATTCCCAGCCATTATAACATCAGATATGTATTCTTCTCCATCTTTTTTTTTTCTCCTTCTGGTATGTTCATTATACTTCTTACATCTTTTTGATTATTACATAGTACTTGGATCTTGTCTTCTAGGGTTTTCTTCTTTTTCATTTTCAGTTTTGGGGAGTTTCTAGTGACATATTTTCAAGGTCGGGAATTCTTTCCTAAGCCACATCTTGTTGACTTATGAGCTTACCCGAGGCAGTGCTCATTTTGTCACAATGTAATTGATTTCTAGCATTTTCTTATATTTTTGTAGAGTGTCTGTCTGTCTTCTTACATTACTCATCTGTTGCATGCTGATCATTTTTTCCTTTAGAGTCTTTGCTATATTAATCACAGTTATTTTAATTCTCTACCTAACAATTCCAAAATATCCCCCATATATTGAGCAAAAGGAACTCAGGCAAACAGACCTGTTTTGTGAGGTTTCATGTTTTTGTGGCTGTGGTTACTGTAACTATAGGTATCAGCCATTAAAATTTCCATTGCTTTGGTCTTCTCTGTTTTCTTTGGATTTCCCTAGAAGCTTTTCTTCAATATATTCTGAGGCTTGTACTTCTTTCCGTTATAATACCTGTTACTGTACAGGAATCCCATGGATGTGATAGTAAGTATGGGAAAGGGGAGTTTTCTTTAGTCCTAGGATAAGTCTCAGTCCTTTATTTAGCCCGTGACCCTATGGTGACCTTCTCAGTGCCCCTCCCCCTTCAGGGACAGAGGACACATCAAGGAAAATGGAGGTGGGCACTTCCATTCCCCATGTGAAAACTAGACAAGGCTAGAGTTAGATATTTCCTTCACCTTCCATTGGTTAGGTTCTTGTGAAACCTAAAATTGTTACTCTTCTGATCAAAGAATTTTCCTTGCAGTCGGGATCTTGTTAAAGAGACCAGAGCGCTCTGGGCAAATTTCTAAGGGGTTCCTTTCCCTTCCCCCTGAAGGAAGCGGGAGGAGATTCTTCTCTGAACTTCAACCTCATAACCTGGTGGGACTCCTGGAGATAAAAATCAGAAAACTGTGGGGACTAGTGCCCCCTGGAGTTTTTCATGCTTGAGCATTTCCATGTGGAACCTTCAGGAATTCATTCATTACAGTTCAAGTTCTCCTTCCATGAACAGACTGGGATGTCTGTTCCTAGGCTGCTGCTATGGGAGCTGTCATTATCTGTGCATGCCTGTCACTCTAATTCTCTAATTTGGGGGGTGGGGAGGGGGCAGCGGTTTGCCCAGAGCTCATGCTGAAGGACCCTGGCCACTTCTGAGGGTTCTTTTTACAGAAAGCATGGAAATTGGGGGAGTTCTAGGTCTAAAGACTCACCATTTAGCTAAACCACCTCCATTAAGTGGGGAGGGCACAGCTCATTCCGGAAGTCCCAGTTCTGGGGTGACATAGCAATGGCAGTAAGGCAGCGCATGCCTTGAGGAGGATACAAGGGCATTATCAGAGTCATCATGGCCACTTTCCGCTCAGCAGTGTTCCGCTGCTACAAAACAATCATGAAAAGAGGATCGAGCCCTCGCTGGTTTGGCTCAGTGGATAGAGCGTTAGCCTATGGATTGAAGGGTTCCAGGCTCAATCCGGTAAAGGGTACATGCCCAGGTTTAGGGCTCAATTTCCAGTAGGGGGAGTGCAGGAGGCAGCTGATCAGTTATCTCTCATCATTGATGTTTCTCTCTTCCTCTCTCTTCCTCTCTGAAATCAATAAAAATATACTTGAAAAAAAGAAGGTTGAATTTGATTGAATTTCCTTATATATCTGTAAGCATTATAGAAACCCAAAAGAAGTAATAGAGATGGGATTATAGGGAGTCTTATATTTACATATCTTGGACTTCTGAACATCTTTATCAGGGTTATGTGGGTACTTGATTATTCAGTGAATCATCTGGAACCTTCTATTTTTATACATAATCAGATAGAATTATAATACACTTAATAGGTGGAAATAAATCAAATTTTAAAAATTGCCCGAAGTCAAATTACACAGCTCTATTTTTAACAGACGAACATCAGACCGATACAGACGCAGGCAGAAACCAGACCTTGCCTTCAGCTGAGGCGAGATTTATGTTGAGCACAATGCAGGCTTAATCTTAGGACAACGATCCCATGGTTGAGAGACACCATTTGGGTGAAGTTTTAGAACACCAGATGGCATGAGTGTGTAAAGTTAAAACATCTGCAGGCTTTTCGGTATGGAATGAAAAGCAAATACATTTTTTACAAAATGAAACTCATAAACTTTATGGATTGGTTTTGAAAGAGGACAAAGCAAGATCTATGGAGAAACTGGAGAAGTTAAACACGATTACAGTGTACTTCAAACGGATCAGCAAGTGTGTTCTGGGGCCTTTTCGTTTTTCATCCAAAAAAAATTTTTTTTTTCTATTTTAAAACTAATTACGGAGAATCTTGAAAACACAGAAAAGAATAAATGAGACCATATAAATCCCACTTAATCCTGAAATCCAAGGTAATGTCTGTTATCGTTTCAAAGTATATTATTCTATTATTTCAGCAATTTTATTTATAATAATGGGACTTAAGCCAGGGATATCAAACCAGGCCTTGCTGCGGATTTAAACATCTGAACCAAGCCCTGAATAATATCCTAGTCATAGCACTGGGAGTAGCACCGGCAAAGAGGATGTAAGGCTGGGGGGATTTGGGTTGAGGGTTCAGAGTGAAGTAAAAATCTGGGGTTTGCTCGCCTCTGAGGCTCTCTTCCATTTAGCCAGTGGACTTGAAATTTGAGGAAAGGAAAAACTCTTGGAAACACACACACACACACACACACACACACACAAGGAATTCCCTCACCTTGCCTTTTTGGAAAGTATGTCTCATGAACAACTAGTGTGTAAAGATTCAGCATTCACTGGAAAACACAGTCTCATACAACAATGTTAAGGATTAAAAACACAAAACAAAACAGGTTTCTCTACTGCAGAGGTTTCCCTGGCATTTCATATGCTGCCTGCATTACTAATCTCAGAGCCGGAAGTGGAGCTTGAGCATTTCTCAAAGACTGACCTGGAAGGGAACCACAGAAAGAGCTGGTATCCCACAGTCCACACTTCGGGAAAAATCTCCCCTGCTCTCATGTGGAATGATGCTTTGCTCCAGTCACCAAAGAGGTAGGATGGAGCATTCAGACATCCTGTACTGGTAAGTCAAGAGGCAGCCGTAGTACAGCTACCCAGATGACTCTGTCACGCTGAGAGCCTGCTCTCAGGTCTTATTAAGAGGACCAGCGGTGTGAGCCAGGACACTAGGGGTTACTACCCTGGAGAGAGTTGGAGGAAGAAGATGGTGAAACAGGATAATCAAGGACTGACCCAGGCTGGTTTTGTTTGTGCCCATTGTAAGGAGTAGAGAAAGGAAATGAGATCATTGGTCTACGGCAGTGGTCCCCAACCTTCCTAATGCCATGTCCCTTTAATGCAGTGACCCCCAACCATAAAATGATTTTCGTTACTACTTCGTAACTGTAGCAACGAAAATAATTTTATGGTTGGGGGTCACCACAACATGAGGAACTGCATTAAAGGGATGTGACATTAGGAAGGTTGGGAACCACTGGTCTACGGGAAGCTAATTGCTCCTAGTTATCTCACTGGGATTAGAGGCTTCTATTTTGGAGCCGAAAGCATTCACCATGGAGGTTCCACCCATGGTTTTAAAGAAAATGTGTCTGAGGGAAATGACTTTGTCAATTGGGCTGCGCCGATCCAATTCACTCTACTACAGGGGGTTGTGTTGTTTTTCTCTTCTACTTACTGGAACACTGGAGTGAGTACTCACATGGGGAATAAGGCAAATTATGCCAAGTTTATAGACAGGTTATAACGAGTGAAGTCAAGATCGTAGCAGTAACGAGGCAATATGTTTTCAACAGGGTCAGAACCATTATTGAATGCGTATGTATTATCTGGAGAGATCTTCAAAGGGTTGGAAATTGGGTGCTGTTATTTGTAGTCAGAGAAGACGAAGCTTTCACTCAGGAGGCACCTTTACTTGTGGGGGCACTGGGTGGTGGGAGAAAGGACATGGGCTCTGGCATAGATTGGGTTTTAATGCTGAGTTTATTGGATCTTTTTGCCTTGCACCCAGGCAGGGCCCGGGTCACACCACATATATTTGTCAGGCCCCAAATCACATGCATCTTGCTTTCCCTCAACTCTTAGCAACATGGCTTCTGTGGTTTATTGTTCTCTCAAAGCCTGAATGCTCATCTGGAAAATTCTATTAGTATGCTTAATTCATAGAGTTCAAGTGAGATACGTGTTAACTATATATGAAGTACACAGGAAAGTTCTCAAATACATAATAAGTGACAACAAGTGTTCACTGAGGGAGTCGTGGGCAGACCTGGCATAACTTGCCTCCTCTGATGTTCAAGTTGCAGGTCATCAATGCTGACATTTTCTTTCAATGGCAGGAAAGGGGCTTGATTATCTACCACTAATGTTTCCAGGGAAAGTTATTTCAGATGAGATGGCACTTGCATTTCAAATACACTATTTAGCACCTCTGTTTTCCATCAGAGGTATCTTTTGAAATAATCACATTTCACTCTAGTCCAGAAGATAACTGGATCAGGGTTGGAGGCTTAGCTCCTTGGGACCTTAGACCAAACATTTCTGAGTCTCACTCTCCTCGTGCATAAAATGCCAGTGACACATGCCCGGTCTATTTCACGGCAGTACAGGAAATCATGGATATAAAGAGCTTGGAAGTGCCCCTTGAACTTAGGAAGGCAGGATCTACCTCGATGTTGATGAAACAGCCAGTGGAGGTGGAGAATTCACAGGTCTCTGCTGGTGGGGGCTCCACGAAGATACAGGGACCTTGAGATGGGAGGTAAGTGATCAGGGTTCTCATTCTAACTGTGTCTGCCTGTGTGGCCTCAGACTTGTAGGTTTGCCTCTTTCTTCTCCATTTTATTAGCTGATAAAAACTTGGAGGAGCGGATGGGAAGGCGATTTGAATAGGATCCTAGGATTTCTCACCACTCTCCACTCTGAGCCTATGAGTGAAGTAGCTTCTCCTTTCTGAAGCCATGGCAGTAGGGGGTCAACTCTCCCAAGTCTACTTGGATTCAGTCGCTTGTAGAGAGAGACCTGCCATAGGCATAGAGTACAGTGTGATAGACCGGCCGTGTTTCTATAAAACGACATCTTTTGCATTTTCTCTCTGAGGAAATACATGCACAGCCTGGCCTGTTTTTGGAAAGAACATTTTGTCCCGCATTCTTGCTGGTCAGATACCAGGTGCCAAGAAAGCAAGTGATCCCGCAAGAATTTCACTTTGGCATGGCGGGGGACAAAGGGGTCATTTGAGCATTTCACAATCATGGGCAGGCTCCATGCCTAATTGGAAGCACAGAACCTGATTAATTGGGTTGTCGCTTTCAGCATTTCTGAGCTTTGGCATTTCCATGTGCCAGAAGAAACAAGAAAGCAACATTCTTCTACTTCATTTTCACAACCTGGCTCCAACAGCATGTGACAGAGGCCGGCTATTTCTCAACCACGAGATTTATCTCCCCATGACACCAAACCTCACTGGTTCTTTTCAATTGCTGAACTGAGGCAACATGTAAACTAAAATTTGAATGCAAAAAAAAAAAAATCACTCCCATACACCACACAACCTCTACACAAAACACACATGTGCCTCTCATAGTTAAATGCACAAACACACAAATATACACTCACATATCACATATGTACATCTTTCTGGAAAAAGAAGGTATTGGAGAATATTCATTACTATGACTAGTTAGTCTTTTTGGAGTTTTTTAGGAAACTGAGTTTTGCTTTATTATGTGTTTGTATTTGTCTTCTTCTTTCATAATTAGCCATTCGTACTCATATCGATGATGGTGGTAACGTTAGATGCAGCGGGAACGGCATGAGGTGTTAGACTAGTGGGGTCAGACTGGACCTGGATTCAGCAACCTCAGTACTTGAGTTCTGGCTGGGATAGAATACAGAGTCAAGACCCAAACAATCAGAGGACATTTCTTTGGAAAATCACAGAGGTGGAGGAAGTAATACGGAGAGGAAATGGGCTTAGGAAACAGGATATAGAGGGAAAAGAAGGGCCTTTGGAGCTTAGAGGTGAGGAAGGTCAAGGTGATCCACCTGGGGGGATGAGGATGGAGAGGGGAGGGTAAAGGTGTGGATGTGCTCCTGTGAGGGAGAATGTGATGGGTCCTCTGCCTTAAGGGTTGTTTGTTTTTTTTTTAAATAAATTTTATTGATTTTTCACAGAGAGGAAGGAAGAGGGATAGAGAGTTAGAAACATCCATGAGAGGGAAACATCAATCAGCTGCCTCCTGCACACCTCCCACTGGGGATGTGCCCACAACCAAGGTACATGCCCTTGACCGGAATCGAACCTGGGACCTTTCAGTCCACAGGCCAACGCTCTATCCACTGAGCCAAACCGGTCTAGGCTGCCTTAAGGGTTTTAAGGGTGGAGATTTTAGGGGAGGTCCCAGGGGAAGACCTTATCAGAATACAGTCGCTGGCCCCGCCCCCTATTGTCCCTCCACTGCTCCAACCTCCCCCACTGCTCCCTCCCTCTGCCCACTGGCACCTGCTTTGGCTGGCCTGGCACCACTTGCTCTCCGGCCCCAACCCTGCCAACCATGTAGTGCTGCCGTTCAGTTGATTTGCATTTTAGGCTTTTACTATATAGGATTCATCAGCTTTCCAGGTATGTCCTTTCAGGGTGGGAGTTTCCACTGATTGATTGGTCAGCCTCAGGGCAGTCATTATCCAATGTAGTAGGTCCTGGGTCAGCCTTGGCCTTGGCATTCCATGTCTGATTTTGCTGCTTTTTGGTGCCTGAAACCTTTATTATTATTTTTTTTAATATATATTTTATTGATTTTTCACAGAGAGAAAGGGAGAGGGATAGAAAGTTAGAAACATCGATGAGAGAGAGACATCGATCAGCCGCCTCCTGCACGGCCCCTACTGGGGATGTGCCCGCAACCAATATACATACCCTTGACCGGAATCGAACCTGGGACTTTTCAGTCCCCAGGCTGACACTCTATCTACTGAGCCAAACCGGTTTTGGCTGAAACCTTTTTAAAGCCAAACTTTGAAGCCCTATTCCAGTAGTCAGCAATCTCATTAGTCCACAGAGTGGCAAACCATGGCTTGTGAGTTGCATGTGGCTCAGGAGCCACAGTTTGCCAACCACTGCCCTAGTCAAATACAGTGGTACCTTGAGATACGAGTTTAATTCGTTCCGTAACCTTGAGGCGTGGAAAACTATGAGACGCTCGAGTCGCGGTAAACTGGTGGGTCGTGTGCAGCTGGCCAATCCGCACGATTACTCCTATCTCAAATGTTGCTCTTATTTCAAAGCAAAAATCGCTCGTTCGACAGCTCGTATCTCAAAAATCTCATATGTTAGGGCACTTGTATCTCGAGGTACCACTGTACTAACTATAAGCACCTACTGTGCCTCTTGAATTGCACCCCTTCCAGGTTGTGAAGCAGGGAGGAGGGAGAATCTATTCCTAATCTCAAAGCAGAATTGAGCAATGTATTGAACAATATAAAATTGCTGGTCATTGACCATGTTTAACAACAGATGGCAACTTAATATGGATTTATATTTCCAAAATATATTATATTTGGGAAAAAAACAGGATATTTCAAACAGGAACAAGGCAGGAAGCATAAGCATGCAAAGCGCCGGGCCAAACATGTCAAACTCACGGCCCGTGGGCCGCATGCCTCCTTTATTTGGCCCGTGTTGACCTTTGAGTTTGACATGCTTGCACTAGACAAAAGGTTTGGAGATGTCAGGACATATGAAAATCTGGAGGGCTGGCCTTGACCATTAACATGAAATAAACATAAGCCAAACTGCTGGCTAAAAAAAAATAATACAAGTCTGCTGTTTTCACCCTTTACTTTAAAAACAGGTTTACCAGCAACAAGAGAGAATTAACTGACCCCCAGAGTCTTCAGAAAGCTCCATAGAAATATAAAACATGGAGATGAGTCTCTTAGGGAAAAGTAGAATCGAAATAAACACAATCAGTTACATTACCACAGACCATTTATTTTTAAAGCATCTGGTCCTGTGATATTTTACTACAGTAGAAAGAATTGGTCTGATAACATTTTGGGAGAATGTAACACCGCTCACACTTCACTCTCAGAATAGATTCCACCCAGTATAACAATGACTTAACAAATATCTGTCAAATGCTGAGTGTTTTAAAGATTAAAACACAACCCCAAGTTCTTATGCTCAAAAAATTCGATGTCTAAGGCTGCCTGAGTTGGATGGTATACCCTAGCTAGTGTTGATGTGAAAGCGGGGAGGGGACCCAGATCCATCCTGGTGGGGGATTTGCCGCTTCAGCCTTTCCTTAAACCACCTTTCCTTTCCTGTCAGATGGTGGCAGCCCTTCTACCTGCGATGCCCAGCTTGCCTCCCTGGCCAGAGAGACCTGCCCATCTCCTCCCAGCCCTTCCCTGGAGAGTCTGATCCCATCTCACAGTCCTTCCCGGGCGGGGGAGGGGCGGCACAGGCCGAATGAAGGCCCTGCTGGGAGTGACAGGTAAATGAGTGCAGGGCTACCCGGCTCTGTCTGGCCTTTCAGAAAGCAATCAGATCAAATTATCTGTGAGAAGAAGCCAGGCTCGGGGCTGAGGGGCGTGCAAATGAGAACCAGATTCACGTGCAGGCTGACTTGAGAAAGCCCAGGAGCTGTATTAAAAAAAAAAAAAGAAAGAAAAGGAAAAAGAAAAGAAAAATAGAAAGCTCGACCTCCAGTCTCTCTTCTCTTTACATACTTTTGATTCCTCTCTTGTCATTTCTCCCCTCTCTGCTTGTTTCTTTCCTTCTGCAATCTTCTCCAACTAGACGAGGACTCCAAAGCCAGGCATAAGAGAACCTCTGCATGTGAGTTTAGGGGAGAAAGAAGGAGAGGAGAGTGGGGACTCTGGCAGGAATGTGCCTGGGATCTGGGTGACCTCCCAGCAGGGATGACGGGAAGGGACCAGAACCGGTTTAGATCTAGGCTGCACCCTGCAGCTTTTTGTCCAGTGGCCAAAAAGGGAAATGGGAGACAGTGAAAGCAATTTAGAGGGCTGACCACCGTGAAAGGCGAGGCATATGAAGGGACTTGTGTCTCTGAATGCATAATACTCTGGCCACTCAGTGTATATCCTATATAATAAAAGGCTAATATGCAAATTGTCCTCTCAAGCCAACCGCCCATGAATCCCTCAGGCCACTAGTTCTCCATCCGGCAAATGTCCTCCCTCAGGGACACGTGGCAATATCTGGAGATATTTCTGGTTGTCATGGCATTGAGGAGTTTTGCTACTGATCTTTAATGAATGCAGGCCAGGATGGACTAACCATCCTGCAAATGCGCAGGACAACCTCCCACAACATCAAATGGTCAGCCTAAAATTGCAAGAGCGCTCAGACTGAGAAAACTGTCTGACTAAGGACCGAACGACAAACAGCCTGGAAGGAAGGAAGTGGGGGGTGGAGCACCCTTCCCAGCTGCCTCCTGGGCACCTCTCTTCATTGGGTGCTAAGCATCTCCTGAACCCCCGCTTGGAATGGGAGGCTGAAATCACTAGAAGTGACCTCTCCTGTGATGCTTTCTTCCCCTTGGAAACAGGGCAAAATTGATGCGAACACTCACCACCTATGGGCTCTCACTGGGCTCTGGACCATATTCTTCTGTCCACGCCTGAGAACCATAGTCTCTAACTGAGCAGAACCAGCGCCAAGTAGTGCCTCTCTAGCAGGATCCTGGGCGCCCCTCACATCACCTGCTTCTTCCACCCCGCACTGAAATGGGCATCCAGGTGAGGTCAGGGGGGCTGGGAAGAGGAAATGATGCCCCCGAGTGGTAGTCTCTATGGAGTGTGTTGACAAGAAGGGAGGAATCTAACCACTTCACCTGAGGCTGCATGCCACTAGGCCAACAGGTCTGTGAATCTCGGGCATTGCTAGAGGGCCTGGTGATGGTGAGCACACTTATGCTTGGGGCATGTCGATGGCTCCTCAGTGGGAAGGAGGGAGCTAGTGTGGGGAAGGTCTCACCTGCTGCCCCATGGTCCCTGGTTCACTTTACACTGAGTGGCCAGATTATTATGATCTCTGAACCCATAATAATCTGGCCACTCAGTGTGTGTGTGTGTGTGTGTGTGTGTGTGTGTGTGTGTGTGTGTGTGTTTGTGTGTGTGTGTGTATTTACAGGCTGGCTTGAGAAAGCGCAGGAGCTGTATTTAAAAATAAAAATAAAAAGGGAAAGAAGAAAAGAAGAGAAAAGAGAAGAAAAGAAGAGAAATAAAAACTCCACCCCCAGTCTCTCTTCTCTTTACATACTTTTGATTTCTCTCTTATTCATATATATATATATATATATACACACATATATATACATATATATATGTATATATACATATATATATGTATATATATACATATATATACATATACATACATACATATACATATATACATATACATGTGTGTATGTATATGTGTGTATATATATATATATATATATATATATATATGAGGTCCAGTGCATGAATTCGTGCATGGATGGGATTGGGCCAGCCTGGCCAGGGGAAGGGGACATGAGTGGTTGGCTTGAGAGGACAATTTGCATATTAGCCTTTTATTATACAGGATATACACTGAGTGGCCAGAATATTATGCGTTCAGAGACACAAGTCCCTTCATAGGCCTCACCTTTCACGGTGGTCAGCCCTCTAAGTTGCTTTCACTGTCTCCAGTGCAATTCACAGTCAATCTCAGCTCCAGACTCAGGGTAGTCTTGTCAGGAGCTGTTGGCCATTTCCCTTCCTAACAGCAAATATAGCTCAACCGAACTGGTGCCCACTAAGATCCAGAATGACAGGAAACTGCTCATTCCTAGAACCACTTGGGGTTTGTCATGATTAAGAAGTAAACTCAGCCGAGACCAGTTTGGCTCATTGGATAGAGCATCGGCTTGCAGACTGAAAGGTCCCAGGTTTGATTCCGGTTGGGGGCATGTACCTTAGTTGCGGGCACATCTCCACTGTGGGGCGTGCACGAGGCAGCTGACTGATGTCTCTCTCTCATGGATGTTTCTAACTTCCTATCCCTCTCCCTTCCTCTCTGCGAAAAATCAATAAAATATAAAAAAAGTGAGCTCAGAGGAACATGTGATGGTGGGAGCCTACATCCTTAGGGAGAGGACTCCACAGGTGATCAAATGGGCAATTGGCAACACCTGGCCAGGTGGGTCTGGGGATGGGCATTCCAATTCTTAGGGTTCTCCTTGCTTCACACCAAGCTGGAAGGCAGTGTCTCAAGCTAAGCCCTACCAGGGGATGATGGGAGAAAGAAAACAGCTTCAACTTACAAGAAGATAAAATTTAAGTGCAAATTCTTATCTTCTCCCTTCTGCTGCTCTTTTTTCCTTAGCTAGCTCTCTCTCTCTCTCTCTCTCTCTCTCTCTCTCTCTCTCTCTCTCTCTGCAAAAGCCCTTGTTCAAGGACATTTGACTTTGCCTTGGCAAACATAGCACTTCCCATTGCCATGCCAAGAGGCTCAGAAGGGAGTTTGAACACTGAGAGGCTAGAACAGAATGCTTTTGGGAAGCATTGAATGCAACTACATCAAAAACACGTGGGTTATTTTTCTCTTAAAATGGTCCCCATTTTAAATGAAAAAAAAGAAGCGTCCACTCAAAGAGATGCTACAAGTTGTTCTGCCTCACAAGACCATGGACACATCGTACACCTTTGTGGACAAAGAGGCTACAGTCCATGATCTTGTATGACCTTTCTAACATTGACAATGGCTTTTCCAACCAGAATCCATCCTGTTCTCTCCTCCCACTTGTCCTTTATGGCCTGAGTGGGCTTCCTGACGGGTCAATGAGAAGACCTGAGGGTAGATATGTCCAGTGGGTAACTTCTGTTGGTCTGCACGCACCATACAATCAAAAAGAAACACGAGCCAAAACCGGTTTGGCTCATTGGATAGAGCGTTGGCCTGCGGACTGAAAGGTCTCAGGCTCGATTCCAGTCAAGGGCATGTATCCTGGTTGCGGGCACATCCCCAGTAGGGGGCATGCAGAAGGCAGCTGATCGATGTCTCTCTCTCTCTCATCGATGTTTCTAACTCTCTATCCCACTCGGTAAAAAAAATTAATAAAATATATTTAAAAAAAGAAAGAAAGAAACACAAAAACGAAGGAAACTCTCAAGCCCACAAGCAGCCATCTGGAATGGAAACACCTGTTTTCCAATGACTAGGGGGTCAAACAGCTTCAGCGGGTTCGGAGGGAGCCTCAGGAAATTGCATTGTTTTAAAGGGCTGAGCTACGCTTCGTTGAAGAGCACGGGTCCTTGGGAAACTTCCCCCACATACCACCCTGCAGCCTTTTGTTCACGGAGCCTCCACTGGCTGGCAAGGAGCATTGGCATGAATGATTGCAAACAGATGCAGGAAGAACAGCAATGTGGTCTGAATCTGGGGGCAGCCAGTAGGTGAAACCACACTTTTATGGTCTCAGAAGACCATGGGGTTCCACTTTGCTACAACCACCATAGTCTGCTCTTACGGACTCTGCAAACAAACATCACTCAGACAAGTAGCTGAAAGAAGTGCAACTTTGGTTAATCAGCTACAATATCAGGCTTTTCTTCATTCAACAAATATCGTGTGAGTGCCCACATGTGTGTGCCAGTCAGTGTGCTAAAGTGTTGGAGGTGCAACAGGGAATAAAGGAGATGTGGTCCCTGCCCTCAAGGAACTTATAGAGAAAGGCCTGGGGTGGGAGCAGGGGAAGCAAGAAGGGGTCAATGGGGGAAAAGGGAAAACCTAAGTAATATTTTCAACAATAAAGATTTTTTTTTAAAAAAAGAAGAGATTAATAAACAAACCTTTGCCTTTGCTGAGTCTTTCTCTCTCTCCCTTCCTTCCTCTCAAAAAATGAATAACACCTTAGCTGGCATGGCTCATTGGTTGAGTGTTGACCTATGAACAGGAGGCCATGGTTCAATTCCTGTCATGGTACACACCCAGGTTTCAGACTGGATCCCCAGTAGGGGGCTTGTAGGAGGCAGCTGATCAATGATTGTCTCATCATTGATTGTTATATCTCTCTTTCCCTCTCCCTTCCACTCTGAAATCCATAAAAAATATATATATATTTTTAAAAAAATCAATACATATCCCTGACTCAGGATAAAAATAAATTAATTTTAAAACACTTTTAAGGGTATCATAGGACAGCTCTGTGCCAGGTGCATGATTAAACTGCCTGATTTAATTATTCTACCCAACAAATGTGTTTTTACAATATATATAATTCAACAAACAGACGCTCAGAGAGATGAAATAATTGGTCCTGTTCCATTCACCTCATCAATAGATTTCAAAATCCTGCAACTCTTTGCAACCTGTCATACTCGCACTCAAAAGAATATAACTCTTTTGGGACTTAAGTTTCCTCGTCTTTTTAGTCAAGACTGGAGATAACTATCTAGAAGGTGTCTTCCAAACTTAATGTTTTATTTGGCCACTAGCAAATTTGAGTGTAATAACATGTTTTTTTTTTATTATTATTAAACTCTTTCTTTTCTGGATTGTTTTCTAATGTCCCTGAATGCTTCTCTCATGCACTCTACTTTGCCTGCTCCTTTTCTTTAGCTTCTTTGAAATGTTGGGGTTGTCCGAGATTTCATTCTGGACCACTCTCCCGCTGTTTATTGCTGAGGTAATCAGGTCTGATATTTCCATCCCTCTACCACTGGCTGATGGCCCCAGGGTCCAGGTCCACACATCACCTCTATGTTGAGCTCAAGACGGATAATTTTAACTTCCCCAGAAACATGTCCATGCGTTGTTGCACAAGCATCTTGCTCTTTGTGATGGATGTGAGGGGTGGGCATTCAGCATCCATTCCAGCCCTCTCCTCGTATGCTTTTTATTACCTCAGAGGCTGGGGCTGTGTGCTGTATTTTCCAGAGTGTAAATCATTGCCCATCGAGGAGAAGAAATGGCGCAATATTTGGAAAGGGGGAGGCAGGCGGCTGCGCTTGCTGTTGTTTCGGATGTCACTGAAGCGAGGCAATATTGTGGAGGTTTTTTATTTGTATTTTTTTGGCAATAGCACTGCAGTTGGTAACTTCATAGGTGTGAACAGCCAGTCTGTGGGTGGTCACCTCCTGAAACTTTTAGCAGAGCTCCAACTAGGATTTTTTTTTTTTAATTTTTAAAAATGGCATTAAAATGTAGTATCTATAATAATAAAAGCTTAATATGCTAATTAGACCAGGTGTCCTTCCAGACGACCTTCCGATGAAGCTGGGCTGTGAGGGAAGCCCATCTCCTGGGTGCCTGCCGGCAGCCAGAGTAAAGCCTGGGTCCCAGGTGCCGGCAGTCTGGGGAAGGAAGGCCTACTCTTGCATGAATTTCGTGCATCGGGCATCTAGAACGTACAGAAAAGTGCAAACACCATGCAGTTACAGCTCAGTGAATTTCATAAACCGAGCACATGGACACATACAATGGCATTCATGTCAAGAACCGGAGCATGAAGGACAGTATCCCAGAAGCCCTCACTCTAGTCACATGACATTCACAGAAAATGACCAGGGTCCTGCCTTCTGGCAAGTTAAAGGAGCTCCGCCTGGTTTGAACTATACACACGGTATTATGCAGTGCATGTTCTTTTGTGTTGGACTTCTTCCCAACTCACTTTATCTTTGTAATATTCACCCATATAGCTCTGTGTAGTTGATCATTTCTGCTAATTGGTTGATGTATCCTATTGTATGAAGGTACCGCAATTTATTTTTAAATCCCACTGTTATGAGCAAGTGGTGGTTTCTTGTTTGAAACCACAACCCACAGTGTTGCTATGCACATGCTAGTACATGTTTTGGGCAAACAACCATAGGCATTTTTGTTGGGCAGGTACAGGGAGTGGAATTCCTGGGATGCATATGTTTAGCCTAAGTATATACTGTTAAGCAGATCTCCGAATGCCATTGGTTCTATTAGTTTATACTCCACTGGCAGTGTCCATGTCCATGACTTTCCTCAGTTGTTCTTGTTTTGTCAACACTTACTATATTCCATCTTTTGTCTATTTTAGCTATTCTGGTGGGTATATAGTGAAATCTCATTACAGTTTTTATCTCTACTTCCCATGTGACTATGTTGAACAGCTTTTCGTGTATTTATTAGATATTTGAATAATCTCACTTAATAAATGCCTATTCATATCTGCCCTTCACTGACTTGTAAGAATTCTTCATACATTTTTAATATTAGTCCTTTGTTGTATAGACACATTGCTGTATTATGTGCTTTGACATTTTCATCTCACAGTGGTGGTTTTTGGCAAACCAAAGTTAAATTAGTTTTAGGACAAGTTATCAATGTATTTTTATTTATAGTTAGTGTTTTGGGATCTATTTAATGGTATAATGTTCTTCTATTTTTGCTCCTAAAATTATATTTTTACACCTCATTTTTAAACCTGCTACCTATCTGAGTTGATTTTTGTGTATAATGGGAGATCATGGTACATATTTGTTCATTAAACTATCTAATTGACTCATCATCATTCATTATAAAAATCATTATTTCTCCCTTATGGAAGTGTCATATTTGTGATATATCAGATGCTAATTATGTATAAGTCTATTTCTATATTTTCTATTCTGTTCAACTAGTCTCTCTGAGTACTAACACTACACTATGTTAATTATGATGGCTACATAATAAGCCTGAATATCTTATAATAATTCTCCCAGCTTTATTTTTTTTTTATTGTTGGCCCTTTGCATTTGTGAGTTATTTTAGATGTCAGTTTGTGGATTTTCACACACACACATACACACACATGCTTGGATTTCAATTGGGCCGACTCCATAAAAAGGTTGTGCTATTATAGTAATAGTAATTATTGTTAATATGGGTACAATAATGAAATTTAAATGTCAACCAAAGCTTTGAAATCAAGTGTACCCTATAAATAATTAAAAAGAAGCATTTAAAATAGGGGTTATAGTAAGCAAAATTGAAAAGGTGTGGAGGGAAAGGTGAATGTATTCAACTTACTTATTTTAATTTCCTTACAAATTGAAACCAACAGTAAGTTGAAAATGCCAGAAATCTTAAAACCAACCTTTGATAGAATTTCTCAAACAACACACTAAATAACTTGCAAAATGTCAAAGGAAATCAAAATGCCAACGAAACACTGCTTACACCCTAAAAGACCCGAAATTAGAAAGCCAGACCATCTCCCTCTGTTAATGAAAAACTGAAGTTCGGGAAGCTAAAGGCAAATTTGAAAAGATGGATATTAGCAGAACCAGGACTGGGACTCTGAAGAATACTCTTTCCACTCACCTGTGGGGGTTGGGGGGGGCAGCTGATATCACCCCTATAACGGGCAGAAATGGTCATGGGAAGGGATCTAGGCAGCTGCTGTTTTCTTAAATGCCAAAGGGACTTGCTTTTCATCTGTTAACCTGACGCGTGCATTACATCAGCTCCCCAGCTTTCTCTTTAAGAGAAAAAGCTGGGACAGGCTCTCCTCTCCAATGAACCCAAAGGCCAGCGGTGCCCCCTATGGGACTACACACTGCACCAATGAGGACAGTCTCAACCTCTGACTTGCCTTCATTCCACCTGGCTTGTAGGAGCACTGGGCAAAGAGTCACATTCCCTCACTGTCCCAGCAGCCAGCGCCTGAGTCTCCTGGCAGGAAGAAGTTTATGGCTAGATCCTCATCATAAATTCTCAGGCCCAGGCCAATCCCAGTTCTTCTGGGCTCTGTACTGAGTGTGTCTTGGTTAATGGCTTCTGTGAGAAGTCAAGTGTGACCAAGTGACAGGAAGAAGCAAAGGATTCCAAGCTGCGCTTGCAGCTTTCCTCCAAATTAGAGGTGACATGGAGATAATAACAATGCAAGGGTGCATGGCCTGAAAATACAAATGCGCTGGCCAAACACTCAAGCAAAACAGTTGAGAGTGTGAAGGCTGCGAATGTTTAGACTTCTGGTGGCCCCACAACTATATCCCAGATCTGCCAGGGTCCTCCATTCCCATTCATCTGGAAAGACAGATCTTTCTAGGCCAAATATGGGCTCATCCATCAGATGAATAACGAGTAAGGGACTCTATAGAGTTGCAATTGATGGAGCACTCATCTATATCATTTATGTGGTGCATCTCATGTCTCCTTCGAAAGAAGCCAATATATTGTCAGTACATTATCTCTGTTCTGCAGGAGAGGAATCTGAAGTCAGGCAGTAAGTGGTACAGTGAGGTAGAGCCCGGTAAAACGGTCCCACAGTCTGTGCTCCTCACCAGACGGTGTATCATGAATGTCCCTGATAAAGTATAGGTGTCACGGGTGGGACTGAATTTTCTACAACCAATGCCATTTTCTTCTCTGCTTTCTCTCTCCTTCCCTCTTGCTGTCCTCTATCTGACTCATTTCCCTTTCATTTTTCCAGTTTGTGCTTTATTATTACTGTGGCATCGGTAAGCAGTCTAATCTTGGGCCAATAGTCTATTAACCCTTCACTGAGTGCAATTATGGCTCTCATTGGTCTTTGGTGTTTCTCTATCCCATCCTTCATATATTTCCTCATATATTTCTCTCCTCCCTTCCTCAGTCACTTTTTTCCTTCCTTCCTTCCTTCCTTCCTTCCTTCCTTCCTTCCTTCCTTCCTTTCTTCCTTCCTTCCTTCCTTCCTTCCTTCCTTCC
>PVJN01034908.1:0-22450 GCA_004026805.1 Lasiurus borealis | reverse complement strand
GGGGGTGAGGAAGAGACGCCTAGGGAGTCCTCAGTCCCAGTGTGAATGGTGGAGGGAACGTCACTAACTGGGCAGGTCCTAGGCCCGCGACCCGGAGCGTCCAGAGCCCTGTAAGCAGGGGCCGTGGGGGCTCCCGGGCTCGTGACGATCTAGAAGGCGCCGGGGTCCCCCGCTCCCGTGCATGTGCCTGGCGCGCGGGGGGCGGCGTCCCCCAGCGGAGGGGTCTCCAGCGGGGCCTGGGGGTGCCCGCACCCGTTCGCCCGGGGGGTGGGGGGTTCCGCAGCTCGTGTTTACTGGACGGGCCCGCCAGGCCCCCCTCCCCGGGGTGCGGGCTCGGGTTGGGGAGCCGGGCCGGCAGGAGGGGTCCCGCGGCGGCGGGCGGCGGGGATGGGGGGGATTTGGGGGGACTGGGGGGACACTCACTGCTTGAACATCTTCTCCATGTCCTTGATCTGCCTCCGCGAGAACTCCTTGAACTCGGTGTAGGGGTTGAAGACGCGGCGGCTGGGCGACTGCGGCTCCCCGAGGCCCTGGTTGAGGTCGGCGCGCCGCAGCAGCTTGGCGCTCAGCTCGTCGTCCGCGCTGCCCAGCGCCTCGGCCGCCTCGTCCGCCCCGGCCGCCCCGGCCCCCGCCGCCGCCGCCGCCGCCCCGTTCAGGCCGGGCTGCTCGGGGGCCGCGTCGCCCTCGCCCTCGCCCCCCTCCAGCTGCAGCCGGCGGCTCAGCTTGCTGGCCAGCTCGTCCGTGGCCATGGTGGCCCCGCGCCGCCCGCCCGCTCCGCCGCCCGCACCGCCGCCGCGCGCTCTTCCTCTTCCTGACACTCCCCGCCGGCGCCGCCCCGGAGGAGGGGCCGCTGCCCCGCGGGGCCCGCCCCCCGCTCCCGCCCCCCGCTCCCCGCCCCCCGCTCTGCCCGCTCCCCGCCCCCCGCTCTGCCCCGCCGTGCGCAGCGGGCGCGCAGTCAGGCGCGGGGGTGCTGGGGAGCCGGGGGCGCCGGGCCGGCCAGCCTCCGCGCCGTGGGCTGGGGGTCCCCCTTCCACCGCGCCCCCCTGCGCGGGCAGGAAGAGGGGGCTCCCCGCCGCTGCGGCCTGGCGGTGCGCCCCCAGCCCCGGCTCTGGAATCTCCACGCGGCGCAGCCGTCATCCCGGGGCCGTGACACCCTGTCGGTTGTCATGGAGACGGCTCGTGGTCTCACACACACACACACACACACACACACACGCACTGGCGTTGTCCCGGGGGTTGCACGGGTGTGGATGAGGTGGGCCCGGTGGGCAGGGACTCCCCTCTTTCCCTAGACACCCCCTCCCCGCCCCCGTTTAGATTTAAGCTGCTGCATCTTTTAGAAAAGGATGATGGGGCTGGACCACAGCCCTGGAAGGTGTTGGGGACACGGGGAGAGGCAAAGGGGAGGGGATCGAACCTCTTTCCCCCCCACCCCTGCACCCCCTCCCCTGGCCCAGCTCATCGCAGGGATGACTTGGCAGAAAGGGTGCCGGCCACGCGGGCTGCTTCAGCGATCCTAACGCGGCGGTTTCGCTGAGCGCCGCGGTGGAGAGGCGTCCTCGCCAAAGGCTCTCAGGATGCGGCTTCTCTCTGTGGTCTGGCCCGTCACCTTCAAACTGCAGAGCTGAGCACCTCCGGGTGGTAGGAGGCGGGCCACGTTTAATCCTCAGAGCCCTCGCCTCCGATCCAGACAGACAAACCCCGGTCTCTTGGGTACCGCCTGGAACCCTGAATGTCAACCAGCACCCCAGAAAGCTCTGCTCTCTGACTTTGGAGAATCACTATCTAGAACAGGGGCTCTCAACCTTCCTAAGGCCGCGACCCTTGCATACAGCTCCTCATGGGGTGGTGACCCCCAACCATGAAATTTTGCTACTGTGATGCATCGTGATGTAAATATCTGCATTTTCCCATGGTCTTAGGCGACCCCGATGAAAAGGTCCTTCGACCCCCCAAAGGGGTCGCGACCCACAGGTTGAGAACCGCTGATCTAGAAGGGTGTGTTTATTCTCTAAAATGTTAGGGGGAGACTGAAGACCTCCCCCCCGTCCCCGCCCACCAGCCCAGGTGCAGAGAGAAGGTGGACAGGGTTTAGGAAACCCCGTGTCTGGAGACGGAGCAGCATCCTGGAAGGCAGCCGTTCCAAAGTGATTTGAAGGAACAGCCTCTCGATTGATATTTGTCAATTTGCCAGAGTTTAAAAATACGGCTGGATTAATTTAAAAGGCAGTTTAACAAGAAGACAATTGAGAAAAAACCTTGGCATTCAGAAAACATGAAATTTTCATTAACTTATTTTTGAGATTGTTTCTGGATTCCATAAAGAAGCTTAGGTTAAATGCCATGATTTTGTGTGTGTGTGTTTTTTTTTAAAGCTTGGAATTACTCTCCTATTGGTCTTGGGCAGTTTGCCCCAGCTACTTGCAGGAAACAGGTTTCTATCTCTCCCACATGTGACCTTGAAGGACCTAACAGAAGTACAATACAGTGGTACCTCGAGATACAAGTTTAATTCGTTCCGTAACCTTGAGGCGTGGGAAACTATGAGACGCTCGAGTCGCGGTAAACTGGTGGGTCGTGTGCAGCCGGCCGATCTGCGCGATGACTCCTATCTCAACTGTTGCTCGTATTTCAAAGCAAAAATCACTCGCTCGACGGCTCGTATCTCAAAAATCTCGTATGTTAGCGCACTCGTATCTCGAGGTACCACTGTCTTTGTTTGATATTGAATGCACCAGACTAGGGACAAGGTGTAGACTGAAGCTTCAAAAATTGTGTCTACAGAGGCTGAGGTTTGCCAGATTCTTAGCCTGCTTCACAAAGCGGTTAACGGCTTAAAAAAAAAATCGCATGAACCTCGACTTGCTTTAACCTATGATTTTTCTTTTATCTCTGCTTTTTTAATAATATTTTTATTAATGTGTTACATGTATAAGTATCTTCCTATTGCCTTCCCCCAAGCATACCCTACCCCCCCCCCCCGCCGTGTCTTGTGTTCATTGGTTGTGCTTATATGCATGCATACAAGTCCTTTGGTTGATCTCTTATCTACCCCACCTCTCCTTAACCTTCCTGCTGTAGTTTGACAGTCTGAGTGATGCTTTACTGCCTCTGTATCTATCTTTTTGTTCATCAGTTTATAATGTTCTTTATTATCCACAAATGAGTGAGATCATGTGGTGTTTCTTAACCTATGATTTGTAATGGGTCTGCATGAGGCAGGGCTGCTTTTATTATGAAACTAGGGGCCCAGTGCATGAAATTCATGCATGGGGGTGGGGTGGTGGACCCTCAGCCTGGCCCTGTGGAATGGGGCCTAAACCGGCAGTTGGACATCCCTCTCACAATCTGGAATTGCTGGCTCCTAACCATTCACTTGCCTGCCTGCCTGATCACCCCTAACCACTCTACCTGCCTGCCTGATTGCCCCTAACCACTCACCTGCCTGCCTGATCACCCCTAACGGCCTCTGCTTACTGGCCTGATTGCCCCTTAACTGGTCCCCTGTTGGCCTGGTTGCCTCCAATTTCCCCCCTGCCAGCCTGTTTGCCCCCTAACTGCCCTCCTGCTGCCTGATCGCCCCTTAACTGCTCCCCGGCTAGCCTGCCTTATTGCCCCTAACCACTCTACTTGCCTGCCTGATTGCGCCTAACTGCCTCTGCTTGCCAGCCTGATCACCCTCTAACTGGTTCTCTGCCAGCCTGGTTGGTCCCTAATTGCCCCCCTGCTGGCCTGGTTGCCCCCTAACTGTCTGGAAGGAAGTCAGATGTCTGGAAGATGTCTGGTCGATCCGGTGTAATTAGCATATTACCCTTTCATTAGTGTAGATGCTTTGCATCTGCTTGATGGAGCACCCTTTTAACAGGGAAGAGGGTTTGAGTTCTTAAAAAACAACTTGCGTGAGTGAAAAACCTGTGTAGTTTGAATTATTCCCACGGGCTGCCTGTCTTAAACACCCCGATCCATGAGCTATTTGGCTTGTGTGGACACCACCCTCGGGAGGCAGGGCGGGCTCCACGATGCCCAGCGGGGAGTCCCGACCATGACCCATTTCATCTTGGGACGGGGAGTGGTACGTGAAGACTTGCCGGTATGCGCAGGCCGAGCTCAGGAAAGGCTGCCGGGGAGGGCGGGCGAGCCCTGGGAACAGCTGGGATCGATTCTGCGCCGGTTCCCTGGGTGTTCGAGTCCCGAGGCTCTGTGGCTGCAGGAGGAACTCATACTGCCAGTGCTCGGCCAGTTTGCAGGCCTCGGGCGGGCTCTGCCCATAAGAGACACCTGCCGATTGCTCTAAAGCCAGAGATGCATGTGGGAGGCTGCATTTTATTTGAACCAACTCATAATCAATCAACCAATTGAGTAATTGGATATTTCCAAGGAGTGAGGATATTTTTTACCACTGATTTTTAGAGAGAGTGGAAGGGAGGGAAGAGGTGGGAGAGAGAGAGAGAGAAAACATCAATGTGAGAAAGACCATTCATTAGTTGTCTCCTGCACGTGCCCCGACCTGGGGTAGAATGAACCTGCAATCCAGGTATGTGTCCAGGACTGGGAATCCAATCCGGGACCCTCTGGTGAGCAGGCCGGCACTGACCACTGAGCAGTGCTGGCCAGGGTGGAGGTCTGGAGGGCCACATTTTTTTAAAAATATATTTTCTTTTTTACAGAGAGGAAGGGAGAGGCATAGAGAGTTATAAACATCGATGAGAGACATCAATCACTGCCTCTTGCACGCCCCCTACTGGGGATGTGCCCGCAACCAAGGTACATGCCCTTAACCGGAATCGAACCTGGGACCTTTCAGTCCGCAGACCGACGCTCTATCCACTGAGCCAAACCGGCTTTGGCTGGAGGGCCACATTTTCTGTGAACATTCTGAGGCTATTGGACTTCATGGAAATCACTTCTGTAGAAATCAGAGATACAGCGAAGACAGGAAAGGCAGGGCTAATGCTGAGCACTGACGAGGTGGTGAAACTCCCAGGATCTCTCCGTGGCCTCTCCTTAGGGAAACTGCCTTTGAATGACCCTGGAGGCGCGCCCCGAGCACGGGTTTGGGCAGAGAGAAACGATCTGCACTGGTGACGCGCTGCAGCATTGGGTCATGTGGAAAGAATGATCTTCAGGAAAAATCGCACCCTCGGCAAAGGATTTTTCCCCAGGCGGGGCCGGCGACAGCCAATCTGCCAGCGGCCCGGCAGCGAGACAGCTGGCCTGGCTTAGTCATCAGCGACTGTCTCTCCTCTTCCTCCCACAGCCACTTGTGTAACTGTCTTTTGGGGAGGGGCGAAGTCGTATTAAAAAACACAACAGCACATCGATGAAGAAGGGGGAGAGAATCCGAGCCGGCTTGGCTCAGTGGATAGAGCGTCAGCCTGCGAACTGAAGGGTCCCAGGTTTGATTCCGGTCAGGGGCACACGCCTGGGTTTCAGGCTCGATCCCCAGTAGGGGGCATGCAAGAGGCAGCCGATGGATGATTCTCTCTCATTATTGATGATTTTATCTCTCTCTTCCTCTTCCTTTCTCTCTGAAATCAATCTCTATCTCTATCTCTATCTCTATATCCTTATCCATATCCATATCTACATCTATATCTACAAAGAGGGGGTAGAAATGGTGGATGATGGGGCGGATATTCACTCTGCCCCCTCAGAACTGGGAGGTCCCTCCACCCTGAGATGCTAGGAAACAAGAAGGGATTAGGAAGCTGCCGAGATAAAGTTGGCTCAAAGTGCAGTCCACACTCAGCACTTTGTAAATCCCGTTTACTGATTAATCGCCGAAGGCACTCTGTGGTGGCCCGGAAACCCTTGAGGGAGTGAGAAGACGCACAAAGGTCAAGATGTAGGGACGGTCCAAGTCCGCAGCTGGAGCAATTGGAGGGGAGATGACAGGGAAGGGGTCACAGCCTGGGGGGTCTCAGAGGATCTCTCAGTTCCTGCCGAGTCTGGAAGCCTTGCGGGGGGTGGGGAAGGAGCGATGTCAGACTCCCGCTGAGGGGCCCGCCGAGCGGGGCAGGCGGGAAAGGGCGTGCTGGGGACAGCTGCGGTGGCCCCGTTAGCAGGTCATCGGAAACGGAGCGTCTATCTATAGAGCTCTCTTTTTGGGGTTATCTTGGAAGGGAAGAATCTACCTGAAAACTGAGACTCCCCTTTCAGATGAGTTGCAGATGCTCAGCCGGGCGGGCTGGGAGAAAGCCGAGTGTCTTCTGCTTCTGCTGAACCCCAGGCAGTTCACTGTCCGAGGTTAACAGCCTGAGTTTTAGGTTTTAGCCGGTTTGAAACTTTCCAAGGGCCCGTGCGTGTGTGTGTGTGCGTGTGTGTATGTGTGTGTGTGTGTATGTGTGTGTGTGTGTGTGTGTGTGTGTGTGTGTGGCTTGAAACCCAGCCGTGCTGCACCGGAGGTGCCCTGGGGACCCCTTACAGAAGCAGCAATGCCATGCGCAGCCGATTATGATTGTTGTATGACACCGTGAAAGCAGTGCGCGGCCACATCCAGGCAATCAAGCCATATTTACTCGGTGTGTGGGGCACGTGCTCTGGTCCTGGGATGCTGGTCGCGGGCAGGGGTGGGGGAGGAGCAGGACTTGGAAGAGTGAGATTGGCTGGACCCCATGCTGGGGAGCTGGGCGAGGCCATGTCCTGTGGCTGGGCCTGGGACTCAGCACGTATTACACCGGCAGTGAGGCTGCTGATAAAATACCTGACACTGCCCTAACCGGTTTGGCTCAGTGGATAGACTGAAAGGTCCCAGGTTCGATTCTGGTCAAGGGGTTGCGGGCACATTCCCAGTAAGTGAGTGTGCAGGAGGCGGCTGATGGATGTTTCTCTCTCATCAATGTTTCTAAGTCTATTCCTCTCCCTTTCTCTCTGTAAAAAATCAATAAAATATATTAAAAAAAGAAAATAAAATACCTGACACTGCCCTGGCTGGGTGGCTCAGTTGGTTAGAGTGGCAGTCCTGTATACGGATAGGTTGTGGGTTCAATTCCCGGTCAGGACACATTATCCGGTCAGGACACATTATGAGGTTGTGGGGTTTGATCCTTGGTTGGGGGCATATATGGAAGGCAACCAATTGATGTTCTCTTTCACATCGTTGTTTCTCTCCCCTTCTCTCTGTCTCTCTCCCTTCTTCTTCCCCCTCTCTCTAAAATCAATAAGTATCTCTTCAGTGAGGATTAAACAGAAAACCTGATACCACCCCACTGAGCCCAACACAACTTCCTGGGGGAGGGAGCTGTCCCTTTAATTCAACGTTGGCTCTCTGGTGCGCAGCCTGGGGCCTGGCCTGGCAGACATGCCTGATGAGTGAATGCAAGGTGGTCTGCCCTGTCTAGGGGCTGGGGTCACACTGGGTGCTTTCTCAGTGTCCCCTCCAGAGCATCGGCGGCCCGCTTTTAGGTCTCAAGGTCACTGCCAGGAAAGAGAAGCTGCTAAAGTGACACCTCGATGCACCCGCATGACTCCACACAAAAGATAACAGGAGCTCTGAAAAAACAAGCCTCTCAAATGTCCGTCCCCTACTCCGCTGAGGACAGCGTCAGACTGAGGCCGTGGCTGCCGGTCCTTGGGCATCAGGGTGGCCCAGAGGTCATCTGGAGCTCTCTGCTCAGCGGACAGGGCGGAAGGAGTAAATGGAAGGTGCCTGTGGCCACTGCAAGGGCACCTGGGAAATCATAAAGTTGGCATCATGCAGGGATGGGCGAAGTCAGAGGGGAGGGAGGGGGCCCTAGGCCTAGGCCAGGGACAGCCGGTGACTCTCAGAAGGGGGCTGGAGAACCAGGTTGCCCAGCGCAGCAGTCACCAACCTCTCAGACCTCACTGACCACCAGCGATCGGTGGACCACCGGTTGGTGGCCACTGGCCTAGAGGAAGGATGTGTGTGGTGAAGACTCAGCTCTTTCATGCCGAGTCCAGCGGAGAGCAGGCAATTTTTGCTTTGAAATACGAGCAATAGTTGAGATAGGAGTAATCATGCGGATCGGCCGGCTGCACACGACCCACCAGTTTACCTGGACTTGAGTGACTCATAGTTTCCCACGCCTCAAGGTTACAGAACGAATTAAACTCGTATCTCGAGGTACCACTGTAAATGAAAACATTTATGTAAAATCTCAAAACGCTCTCAGTGCTGGAGATGCTGATAACCTGCCTCCCAGCCATGCAGCAGGCTCTGGCCAGGCAGACATTAATAATCTAGTCTGGGTGAGAGTTTAATACAGACTTATGCTTATGTTTATCAATAAAGTTTTATTGGGACACAGCCGTGCTCATTTGTTTGGGTATCATGTTGCCATGGCAGAGTCGAGCAGTGATGACAGAGACTCTCTGGTCCTCAAAGCGAATTGGCCTTTTACAGGAAAAGGGCTTTTACCACCTGGCCCTTTACAGGAAAACCTGCTGACCCCGACCTCATGGAGTGGCAGACAGCCTGCCGGGTCCTGGGCTCCACTGAAGAGAGAGTGTAGAGCTGTTAAGGGTACGCAGTCTGGGTTCTGACGCGTTTGGTCTCGGGCCGGTTACTTCCTACTCGTCGTTTTCATAGGCAGAACGGGAGTCACCCCCACAGTGAGTGCAACCCAAGTCTGGACTGTGCTTAGCACCGTGTCTGAGGGCTTGCCAAGGGCACTGTAAAAGGTTTGCTATTGCCCGACTGGCGTGGCTCAATGGTTGAGCGTCGACCTATGAACCAGAAGATCAGGGCACATGGCTGGGTTGTGAGCTCTATCCCCAGTGTGGGGCGTGCAGGAGGCAGCTGATCAATGTTTCTCTCTCATCACTGAAGTTTCTATCTCTCTCTCCCTTCCTCTCTGAAATCAATCTATAATAATAAAAGCATAATATGCTAATTAGACCGGACAGTCGACAAACCTGGACATCATTCTAGACATCCTTCCAAATGAAGCCATGGTGGTGAAGGCGAAGGCAGAGGTGGTTAGGGGAGATCAGGCAGGCAGGTGAGCATTTGGGGTGATCAGGCAGGCAAGTGAGTGGTTAGGGGTAATGAGGAAGGCACGCAAAATGGTTAGGGGCAATCAGGCAGGCAGGCAGAGTAGTTACAGGCGATGAGGCAGTCAGGCAAGTGGTTAAGGGTGATCAGGCAGGCAGGCAGGTGAGCAGTTAGGAGCCAGCTGTCCCCGATTACGAGAGGGATGTCTGAATCTGGCAGTCAGACATCCCCCGAGGGGTCCCGGATTGCATGAGTGTACAGGTGGGCTGAGGGGCCTCCCCTCCATGCATGAATTTCGTGCACCGGGCCTCTAGTAAAAATATATTAAAAAGAGGAAAAAAGGTTTGCTATTATTAGCTACTGAACTTCAACTGTTGGAAGGCAGAGAGAAACTTCCAGAAAAGGGTCACTGCTGCATGCAGCCCTCGCTACAGAACACCCTGCAGGGGTCCCGTAAAGGGCCGAAAAGCGGGATGTGAACGCCAAAAGGTGGGCTCTCCCTGCCACACACCCAGCAAACGAACGATCCCCTTTTTCCCGGAGAGCAGCAGATCCCAACAGGAAAAAAACCGGGGAGCAAAGGTTAAGGCCCTGAGGCCTAGCCTAGTACCCGTGAGTACGTAGTAGGTCCCCAGGATTTGTTGCCTGGATGAATGAAGGCTGGTGGTTTAACCCCAAAAGCGATTTACGCAAGAGCACCTCTGGCATCTGTGATGAGGAGACCACAATGAGCCAGAAGACAAAGCGTCCTGTCTCTCCAATATCTTAGGGTCTGAGGCTGAAAGCAATAAGCTGAGAGGACACTCGAGGCAAAGAGGCCGCTGAGACCTCGCCCTGGAGGGCAGGGCAGCGTGATGGGTTCCTGGCGAACAGGTAGGCCGAGGAGAAAAAAAAAAAAAGCTTCAAAACAAAAGCAGGCACGTAAGGTCACGAATTGGCCCAAAATAACTGGGGACACGGAGCAGGCGGAAGCGCGCGGCACATCTCGATGGAAAGGAGGCCAAGCTGATAAGCTGAAATAGTTTCCCCTCCCTGGTGACCCGACGCCCGCTTCCGAGGCCTCGGACGGCACAGAGAAGCCCGGAGGCCTGGGCGGGACTGCGTGGCCTCTCATCGTCAGGGGGTTGCTTTCATTCCCGAGACCCCCCCGGACTTGGAGGCCACGCCGCTTACCAGGAGGGAGCGCGCTTTGGCATGCGATCTGGAAGCCGTTTTTTCTGCAGACGCTTCAGGACCGGTTTCCACAGCAGCAGGCACCGCGGCGGCGGCGCTGCCAAGTCTCGGGAGAAGGGCACCTTCTCTGCAAAGTCACGAATCCAGGAATCCGAACCGGCTGCCTGCCGGCGGTGGGGGTGGGAGGACGTGGTTTGTCTGAGCTTCTTGGGGGATTGGGAGATTGGAAGGGTTGAGGGACTGCGTGTCTCTCTGCTGGAACCAAGATACCCACCCCCAGGGGAGAGGTTTCTGGGAGTTTCTCAGAGGGGGCTGTGGAGCGGAGAGTCCCAGTAAAGGTCATTCTGGTAGCAACGAACAGAAACTCAAACCAGCTGAAGCTCAAAGGGAGGAAAGCCAGTTCGGGATGGTCCTGACTCCTCAGATTTGTTTGCTCTTTGATCAGCGGTTCTCAACCTTCCTAATGCAGTTCCTCATGTTGTGGCGACCCCCCCAACCATAACCACAACATGAGGAACTGCATTAAAGGGACATGGCATTAGGATATGATTGGGGGTCATCACAACATGAGGAACTGCATTAAAGGGGCGTGGCATTAGGAAGGTTGAGAACCACTGTCTTTGATTCTCTAACTTTCCTCCTTTCCTTTCTTTTTTCCCCCCTCTAAAATACTGTGTTTTCTTAAAAAAAAAAAAAAGATTTTGAGAGAGAGAGAGAGAGAGAGAGAAACATCAATGTGAGAGCAACATACCTATCAGCTCCCTCCTGCATGCCTCCTACCAGGGATCCAGCCTGAAACCTGAACATGTGCCCTGACATTGAACCATTAACCTTTGGGTGCCTGGGAGGACGCCCAACCAACAGCTCCACACCAGCCAGGGCTCCTCATTTCCTTTCCATAAACCCCTCTCTGCTTAAGTCAGCCACAGGAGGCTTCCGTTGTTTGCAATCAAAGAATTCTGAGCGATTACAGAGGGTCCTAGTGGAAGCCTGGGGCAGGCATTGGAACCGGCTCTCTGAAGAAGGAAGATTAGGAACCGGAAAGTTATCAGGAATCAAGGCAACTTTCTCCATTGGTATCAGCTGGACTGCAGTCAGTTTCACATAACAGAACACTGTTATGTGACCAAACGGACTCTGGTCACGTGACTGGCTTTGTCTGATGGGATCCAAGCAAACACAAGGCAGGGAAGTGTTTATGCTTTTTGGGGCTTGATCTCTCCTGCTGTTCTTGGGAACCGGTGCCCCCCACACTCGATAGTGTAGCCCGGCCGGCGTGGCTCAGTGGTTGAGTGTTGACCTATGAACCAGAAGGTCATGGGTTTGATTCCCGGTCAGGGCACATGCCCAGGTTGCATGCAGTGAGGGGCATGCAGGAGGCAACTGCTCAATAATTCTCTCTCATCATTGATGTTTCTATCTCTCTCTCCTTCTCCTTTCCTCTCTGAAATCAGTAAAAATATAATTAAAAAAGAAAGAAAGAGCCTGGTCTAGCCAGCTGCATCATGGGAGACCACCCCAAGCAGAAGATAGACTGTCCTCCCAGATGTAACCGCTCTAGACAGTGGTTTCTCATTCTCGCTACTGCTAATTTTGGGTCAAGTGTGACCCTGTTGTGGGGAACACTGTGCACTGTAGGATGCTCAGCCCCCCCTCCCCAATTGTAAGAACAAAAATTGTGTCCAGAAATTGCCAGATGTCCCCTGGGGAGACAAAACCACCCCAGATTGAGGCGATTTAACCACTGACCTAACCCAACTTGCCTGCCAGTGACCAGGCATGTGAACGAGGCCCTCCTGAACCAGTGCCAGCCAACCAGCTCAGCCCAGGACACGTGCTCACCTTGGCTCATGGGATCCTGTGCGATAACAGTTTTATTCTCACTCACTACGTTTTGAGTGGCTTGTCCCCCAAGTACACCCGACTGCAGTGGCTTAAACAGGAAGAAATTTATTGTCTCCCGCCGCGGGAAGTACAGAGGTAGGCGGTTCAGGCAGGTGCAGAGCCCAGGGATGCGGCGGCCTCAGGCCCTTCTCATCTTTCCATTCCGTTTGTCCTTGGAGGTTGGCTTCAGCCTCTTGCTTGCTGCCTCGTGATCCCCAAACGGCTGCTCCAGCTCCAGGTCTGAGCTCCAGGAGACAAAAAGGAGACAAGGCAAAGGGAAAAGGGCAGAAAGCTTTCTCCTAGCAAAGGTGTGCCTTCTATTGCCAAAAAGAAATCCTCCCCAGGAGCCTTCACTTCGCCATGGCATTGGTCAGGCGTGAACAACATGGCCGACTCTAGCTGCAAGGGAGGCTGGGAAGTCATGGGGACCAGCCTTCAGCTTCTGCAGCAAAGGGAGGTGATAATGAAGGGACTGGTAGTAGCTGCTACGTTGTCTCTCTGGGGTCTTGGTTTCTTGTCTCTGTGATTGCATATCTACCCCAGCCTTCTCTCTCTGCAGACTGGCTTGGTTCCTCCAAACACAAGGTAGGAACTGGCCATCCCAGCCCTGGCACTGTGTCAGACTCTCAGCTCCAGGACCACTGATGACTTATGTGACATCCCAGGGTCCACTTGCACACACTAAAAACGGAGGTGCTGATTGGCCCAGCTTGAATTGGAAGAGGAACCTGATTGGTCTGCTTGGCCAACCAGCTGTGGCCAAGAGAGCAGCATTAGGCAGGGCAAGCCTTTTTGGGGGGCAGGGCGGGGTGCAAATTCTCAGGAAAAGGGGGGTGTGGCTGGGGAGACACCTAATAAGCGACCCAGTTTTTTTCTTTTTTTTGGAGGGGGGGAGAAAAAAAATTGCCATCATGAGTTGTCATGTTCATAGGATAAAAATGAACACATCCTTGGAAAGACCTAAAATATATGGAGTCATATAGGCATTACATTTAACGTAGGCAAATTCAAATATTCAACCAACAAGCATTTTTTTTCCCTCCTAATACAATTTGGGTCCCAAACATGAGCCAGATGCTTAAACTACTGCCTACCCAAGTGGTCTCTTCAGATGCTGGAGAAAAACTTGGACTTCTGGGATATGGTAAAGTTCCAGAAGTTTCAAGAGTGTTGTTAAGATCAGGTAATGCCTGCCTTTCTCACTGACTTTAGAACCTAACGCTGGGTTAGGTGGACCTTCGGTGGACTATCACGCCAAGAAAAATCTACTCTTTCTCTCTAGTTTTAATCAGTATACAGAATGCATTTGATTTTGAAATATCAAATTATCTTTATTATGGGTTTTGAAAAATAAAAAAATAAATGCTATTCCTAACTTCTGGCTCTTCCTTCCATTTTGCTTGGTGGTCCTGGCCGTACAAGAGAGGTGGTCTGCGGATGGCTGGCTGGAGAGGGGGCAGAACGTGGGAGAAGCAGAAAGCAGAGCAAGACAAATGGGGGTCTCTCCACACGCCATGAAAAGGGGGTGTTGTCCACTTGACCAGTGCGTGCTCTCTGGTGACTGGGTGCTCGGTCTGTCCTGAATTAGGGGGCCACCTCGGTGTAGCAGAATGGGGAGTATGAGATGGAACTAAAAACGCGGTTTCCAGACCCAACTCTGACATTTACTCGCTGTGTGACTTTAGACGGGCCACTTAACCTCTCTGGGCGTTTGCTTCCTCAGCTGTCAAATGGGGAACATAGCACCTCAGTGTTTACCTCCCTGGGCTTGGGGGCAGGATTTGATGAGAAGCGTTTTGAAAACTGCAAGGCGCCACATCAATGTGAGTCACTACCCTGGCAGCGACAAAACTGAGTGGCATTCTACATTTATTGTAATAAACTCACCCCAGCCCTGAGGTTACCATTCTAGCCTGTGGCCCTGGTATCAGTCTTGAGTTTTCTTAACGGTGATTTTCTTATAGCTCCTTGGTGGGGTGACATTTGGGTGGAATCGTATCATTGTATCTCTAGACCCCTATGTCTGGGTTTCAAACTTATATTCTTCCCATGCCTACGTCTGTACACATCATTAAGTATTTTTTAATAAAGAACGCCTCACTTCACACACTCCAAAATACAGCGTTATGCAGAAAAAAGAATCAAAGAGAAAGAAAAGAAAAAAAAAACACAGAACAAAATATAGCCTGCTGCAAAATACCAGTCTCGGAAGCAACACACGAGGGGCACGCGCTTTAACGTCCTGCAAAAGCATCTTAGTATTTTGACACGGGAGAGCCACACCGACTCACAGAGGATCTTGCGAGGCCGGCCAGCCGGCGGCGGCGTTTCTAGCTCCTTCCTCCAGGCCTGGAGACCGGCAGGCTCTGGCTGGATCGGCTGCGGGCCTCTCTCTTCAGTGTCTCCCTTTCGTGGTCTGTCTTTGGGGCGGCTTTCCTGGCTGCAGCCTGCAACGGGCGAGAGAAACACATGCGCCAAGTCTGTGAGTGCAGCGAGATCACCCCAAACGTGCCACTCAAATATGTGCTTTTTTTTTTTTAAATTTACTCAAAATAAATCTTTCCTTAAAGAAATACAGCATATGCACACACAGATGTGAGCAAAGGAAGTGACAATGCCCCATCTTTATGGCATCACCCATGCTGGGTGTCAGATAGACTTTGTGGTGTCCACCCTTCCAGGTGCACAGGGGACATTGTCCCTTTTAGCATCACGTTTCCCCAACAGAGAGCGTCTCAGGGTGAACACAGTCACTGTGACGGAGTTTCTTTCTGAAAAGCTTTCACTGAACTGCGTGTGTCTCTGACGTCATAGGAAGGATAATGCAGGACATTGGCAGGTCTGTTTACCCCTTTCAAACCGCTGCCCGGCTCCCGGAAGCCGTGGTGCGGGCCCGGCCCTGCTCAGAGCTGATGGGAACTCGGCACAGGCTGGGCTTTGAGGGTGAGCACTCCCAGGATGGGGGTTCATGGGCTCTGAGAGGCTACTCGCTCCCTGGGCTGGGCCTTTCAGCTGGGGGACCTTGAGGTCATCCCTTCCCATCACATGATTGGAGACAGGTCAATAGAGACACAGAGACGAGGCAGAGCAGAGGGGTGTGTGTGTGTGTGTGTGTGTGTGTGTGTGTGTGTGTCAGAGACACGAGGCCAGACTCCCTTTCAGCTCTTGGTTTTTATAACATTTTAAAAAATTGATTTCAGAGAGGAAGGGAGAGGAAGAGATAGAAACATCAAGGATGAAAGAGAATCATTGATTGGCTGCCTCCTACATGCCTCCCACTGGGGATGGAGCCTGCAACTGGGTATGTGCCCTTGACCAGAATAGAACCCTAGACTCTTCAGTCTGCAGGCTGATGCCCTGTCCACTGAGCCAAACCAGCTAGGACTCAGCTCGTCCATCTTTATGAGATGCTCACTCTGGTCTCCTTATAAAAGCCCCTGCCCCCTGCCTGCATAGGTGTGTATTCACCGCAGCCCGAGGTTCTCTCTCTGTGTTCTGCACTTCCTGTAGGTAGATTGCAATCTGCCAGCTTTACAACTGGTTTCAAATTCCAGCCCTGCTTCCTGCCGGCTTTGACCTGCAGTGAGGACAGCATAGCCCCGGGCGGAGAGGGCTGTGGCTGGGTGAATTTGAGCTTTGCCGCTTGACCCTCGGTTTCCTCATCTGTCAAACAGGGACCAGACTACCCGCCCTGTCTTCCGCTGCGGCTGAGAGGGGTTCTGGGGAGATCTCAATGGGAGGGGCTGTTGGACCATGTCTCGAGCTCCTTTCACTTTCAGACAGGCGTGAGCATCCCTCCCAGAGGCCCGTGCAGTGGCAGAGTGAGAAGCGCTAACACCTCTGCACCAGCCCACCAAGTATAGTGGTACCTCGAGATACGAGTTTAATTCGTTCCGTAACCTTGAGGCGTGGGAGACTATGAGACGCTCGAGTCGCGGTAAACTGGTGGGTCGTGTGCAGCCGGCCGATCCGTGCGATCACTCCTATCTCAAATGTTGTTCGTATTTCAAAGCAAAAATCGCTGGCCCGACAGCTCATATCTCCAAAAATCTTGTATGTTAGGGCACTCGTATCTCGAGGTACCACTGTACAGTATTTTCCGGCATATAAGATGACTGGGCATATGAGATGACCCCCAACTTTTCCAGTTAAAATATAGAGTTTGGGATATACATGCCCTTTACAATGACACCCGGCGTATAAGACAACCCCCTACTTTTGAGAAGATTTTCCTGCATTAAAAAGTCGTCTTCTACACCGGAAAATATAGTAGACCTTGTTCTGAGTGCCGGAAAACGCAGACAGACAGCAAATGTTGAGAACTTCCCTCTGGAAACCACCTTTCCTTCTCATCCCCTTTTATTTGGTTTTCAATGGAAGTGCTGGCTGGGGATGGCTCCCCAGTGTCAGTACCCTGCCCCCCCGCCGGGGGCTGGCTGTCGGAATTGGAGCCAGGGAGATTGTTAAAAATCAAGCGCCCCCAGTCCAGGGTCCCCTGCCCCGAGGTCTGCCAGGAGTTTGGGGGTTTGGTCCCCTTTTCTGAGTGACAAAGGGGGAGGATGGATGGGCAGCAGAAGGCAGCCAGGATGGGAAGAGGAGGAGACGGGGAATGAGAAATCAGCAAAAGCAGATGAGGGCAGGAAGGGCAGAGGGAACAGGGCAGGGTCTTCCCTGAACCAGGGACCGCAGGTGACGGCGGGCATCCAGCTGGGGTGTCTGGCAGCACGTGGCTCCCCTTAGAAGGAAGAGGCGTGGCCAGAAGCCAGTCACTGAAACAGCGACAGCCAGGCTTTTCAGCACTTTAGGTATTTGTGCTAGTCGCTCCCACCCCAGGAAATGTGACATTACAGATAGCGCTGTCTGCACACCTGTGCTTCATACATTTTCCCAAAGGAATTTCGCCCTCTCGGGGTGATGCTGCCCCCACAGAGAATTGGTGATTGAAACCCGCACCTGGACAGTATCTGCCACCTGCTAGGCTCTGGGTGAACATGCTGAATGAATGGGGGCGGGGGTACCCGTTTGTTTACTTTTCCATCCCCCAGACTGGGTATTCAATACACGTTTGTTAAGGAGAAGAGTTTCCTCATTGGTATACAACTGACAAGTAATTTTAAAAGATTGTTGGCTGCGGTGAATATCAAATCAAACCAATGAATGGCGTTTTGGAGGATAGTACACAACCCCCCATCCCCTCCCCTGCCCAGAACCTCGGAGAGGAAGGAGCTGCCAGTTCCGGAGTTCGCTAGAGGCGGACACTCCTTTGTGAGTGGGCAGGATTGAAAGATGGGATTCTACACGTCCCTTCTCAAGGTGGTCACGATGGCTCCATGCCCACAGGCCTCAGGGCACCCTGGAGAAAGGACACCCCAAGCCACACTCTTCGAGGAACCTGGAGGAAACCTTGCTGGGCCGAGGAGGTTCTAGACACTGAGCTCTACGGGAGGGCTGGAGGGTGGGGAGCTCAGTCTGTGCTCTCAGCTGAAGCACCGCCATCCCTCGCATCCCCTGCTCACACCCACCGCCTCACCTGCTCACATCCTTCCATATCACCCACTCACACCCACCGCCTCACCCACTCACATCCTTCCATATCACCCACTCACACCCACCGCCTCACCCGCTCACATCCTTCCATATCACCCACTCACACCCACCGCCTCACCCGCTCACATCCTTCCATATCACCCACTCACACCCACCTCATCACCCACTCACACCCACCACATCCCCCTTGCTCACACCCACCGCCTCACCCAGTCACATCCAAATGCCTTGCCCGCTCACACCTACCGCCTCACCTGCTCACATCCTTCCATATCACCCACTCACACCCACTGCATCCCCTAGTTACATCCAAATGCCTCACCCGCTCATACCCACCGCCTCACCCACTCACACTACCGCCTCACCTGCTCACATCCTTCCATATCACCCCCTCACACCCACCGCCTCACCCACTCACACTACCGCCTCACCCACTCACACCCACCGCCTCACTCACTCACATCCTTCCATATCATCTGCTCACACCCACTGCCTCACCTGCTCACACCCACCGCATCACCCAGTCACACCTCACCTAGTCACATTCAAATGCATCACCAGCTCACACCCACTGCCTCACCCATTCACATCCACTGTATCATCTACTCACATCCGCAGCATCACCTGCTCACACCCACCGCATCACTGACTCACATTCTGCCAAGCCCAGGGGCGGCCTGAAATTCCAGGAGCCTCACACTCAGGGAAGTACTGTCTCCTCTGTCACCTCCCATCCCCGTCGGTCCTCAGCAGAACTAGCTGCAGGGCGGTGTCTGCCCGCTCCTGGGCTCCGCCATATGTGCAGATGAGTCAGTGGCAAGGCTCCCACTCGTTCCCACTGTGCCTGTGGCAAAGGGCTCAGATCTGGGGTGGGGGAGGGCTCTGGGATGCTCTTTGCCCTCCAAACATCCTGCTCTGGGGAGTACCCACCCTCTAGTCTGAGACCAAGGTTGAAAAGAGACTGTATTTCCCAAAATGCCCCTCACCTAGGATCATCTAGTTTTTTTCCAATGACAATTTGGTTGTCTCAGAAGGACTGTGGCCTTTTATCAAATCCAAATATATCTCCTCTCTCCTCCCCAGTGCGCGTGTGTCTGCTTGTGAGCTTCCTGAGAGCTTGCTTCTGTTCTCTTCAAAGCGCGAGTGTGCGTTGGGCCGGTTCCAGCTCTGGGGCTGAGCTGTGAACGCCCGTGTTTCAGCAGGTTTAGGATTTCCTAGTCTCGATTCCCAGCTCTTAAGATTTAAGAGTGTTCTAGAGCAGCGGTTCTCAACCTTCCTAATGCCGAGACCCTTTAAGACAGCTCCTCATGTGGTGGTGGCCCCCAACCATAAAATTATTCCCGTTGCTACTTCATAACTGTTATCTTGCTACTGTATGAACTGTAATGTAAATATCTGATATGCAGGATGTATTTTCATTGTTCAAATTGAACATAATTAAAGCATAGGGATTAATCACAAAAACAATTATATATTGTGAAATATTTATTTCTAATGACAAATAAATGAAATTTTGTCTTGAATCGTGGTGTAGCATGGGTAACAGCCTTCCTATGACAACAGTAAACTACATTGCTACACTTTGCTACACCGAGGAGCGGTGTGTTGGTTCCTAAGACCATGGGAAATAGGTGTTTTCCGATGGTCTTAGGCGACCCCTGTGAAATGGTCGTTTGACCCCCAAAGGGGTTGCGACCCACAGGTTGAGAACCGCTGCTCTAGAGGATGCTGCCTTGAAATTCAAGAGAAATGCCAGCCGAAGCGTTAGTACCTGGACGTTTGTTTTCTCGAGGGAAGCAAGCAGTGCTCACCTGGGGGTGGGGCCTGCCCTGAGTTCCAGCTCTCCTACTGGGCTGTGTGGCTCTGGACAGGCTACTTACAGTCTCTGAGCCGCAGCCACGTCATTGATAATGAGGGAGAATAAGGATACCCGCCGCATTGGGTTGTTGTGAAGATTAAATGCGACGATGCTCAGCTCTGTGCGTGGCAGGTACTAAATGCTCAGATACGTAACAGACGTGGGTCAGTGACCCCTGGGTTTCCTGCTGACCTCCCGCTGCACCCTCCCTTCTGCTTCTGGCTCACCTGCGAACCCGAGCTCTGCATCCTGTTCTTCACCGTCTCCACAAACACCCGCCTCTGAACACAGAAAGAACAGGACAACGTTTAGCTACGTTCTTCTTTGATTTTTGCATCAAAGAAAAATGGGTGTTTCTCATTCTTCAGATGCTACCCATCTGGGTGGAAGTCTGGGCCTTCCTGGGGACGGGGGTGGGGACAGTGTGAGTCTGCCGAAGGGGACTTGGCTTTGGGGCGGATCAATGCCCAGCGCCCACCTTCCTGCTGAGCCCCTTAGGGGTCTCTGTTCCGCATTCCAGGGGCACCTGAGGGAACATTCCAGGAGAACCTGTTTTCCTGTTGGAGGAAAACTGCTGGAGCTGGAAGCAGAGCCTCCAGGCCCGCGGGTGAGGCTGCAGATGTGGTTCTCCAGTGGGTTCCCCCAGGTATCCCAGGCCCCGAGCGCGATGCCAGCCATAGCGGCGAGCCTCCGTGGGGACAGCAAATCTGGAGCGTCCCCTGGGGTGTGGTGACTGGTGCTGACCCTGGTCTCCTCAAGACCCCAAACCTCAGGGGCTGTTCCCTGAAGAGCCAGCAGCCCCAGTGAGGGAGCGAGCTGGGGCCTCTCTCATGAGCTGAGCCTCGAGAGGGGAGCGTGCAGGGCCTGGGGGACGGGGCTGTTCTCAGAGCCCTGAGGGCCACCCTCCTGGCGCCCACAGGGCCAGGGAAGTGACAGAAGTGAAGGGAGCGGGAGGGGCTGCCAGCACCCCCACGCCCAGCATCGTTCTCAGGGCCTGGGAGGTGGCGGCCGAGGGACTGTGGGTGTAACATCCCCATATTTCCTGCGGTTCCCAGAGCAGCCAAGAATCCGGATCCCGTGAAAGGGCCGGATTTTGAAATGCTACTTAAAAAAATAAAGAAAAAATCCCAGACGTCAAATGAGAACATCGGCGGCTGCCTCTTCACAGCATCCGCTTGGGAGCCTGCCCGGGCGCCTCCCTGGTGCTCAGTAGATCCCTGCGGGTGGGTTGCCAGGGGAAAGACAGGATGCCCAGGCCACTAAACTTCATGAAACCAAAGAATGTTTTATGGGTGTAGGTTCCGTGTAATATTTGAGACATACTTCCACCCAATAACTGTGGGTTGTTTATCTGACATTCAGGTTTAACTGGGCATCCTGTTTTGTTTTGCCCTCCACCCCTTTAAAAAAAAATTTATTTTTAAATGATTTTTTTACAGAGAGGAAAGGAGAGTGAGAAACATCAATGAGAGAGAAACATTGATCCACTGCCTCCTGCACACCTCCTACTGGGGATGTGCCTGCAACCAAGGTACATGCCCTTGATTGAACCTGAGACCTTTCAGTCCACAGGCTGACGCTCTATCCACTGAGCCAAACCGGTTTTGGCTGTTTTGCCCCCTTTTCATTCTGGCAACCCAAATGGGCATTCGCAAAACTCAGGGAGAGTTTTGTGCCGGCCTTTGGGATGGGCACAGCGGCTGTGGGTCATGGAAGGTGCTAGGCCCGTCTCTGCAGGCTTAGGCCCCTGTTTTCTGTGGAGAAGGCCTTGAGTTTGCAGCGACTCAGGATTAGCACAAACTTGGTGGAGAGGAGCTACGCTCAGACGACGGTCACATCCACATTCTCAGATATGATAAGGCAGTGCTTTTCACCTAACATCTTCCCTTCCTTTTTTAAAAACTTCATTTTTGTAGAACCCTTTACCCAAGCAAAATCCCTGGAAGAACTTGGTATATAAGACAGATAACGGAGAGCTTCTCTTGTGGAAGCGAGGTGTGTGTGTGTGTGTGTGTGTGTATGTGTGTGTTGAGTCATTCTCTTTCGTGGCACCCAGGGGTTCCAGGGAAACCCAGTTTGAACATTGCTCCAAAATATCTTTCTGGATTAGGCCCCGTCAGTGGGCAGCTGAGCGCTGAAGGGCAGAGCCCGGCCCCCGCACGCCCGCTTTCTTTCCTGGCCTCCTGGGATGTGTGATGACATCAGCCCTCCTCCAAGCTATTCTCAGACGCGGCCCAGCCAACCTCGCGCTGCTATTCTTAGGGATGCTGCTCATGACGTCACGCTGTGTCCCCGCCAGGGAAAAGCCAGGGTCGCCTTTGCTTTGCCAACGCTTCTGAGTGTCACAGCCTTCGTGTCTCATGGACACTGAGCTCTGGACCACGCTGGGTTCCCACTTCCCGACGGCACCGGGGAGCCCGCACACAGTCAAACGGGGCTCCCCTGTGGGCGGGGCAGTGGCTACAACTGGCACTTACACCCTCACTCCTGGTTCCCGTTTGTACCCACGTTTTCCTTCCTTTTACCCACTTGTTTCATTCTTGGGGAAAGGGGTTCCTGGGGATCCCCACTCCTCTCATCTTCTGCTCGTATGATCTTGTCTCTGAGTCCCCAAATCATGCAGAACCTAGGATGGCTGCCCCATCAGCCGAAACGACACTTGAACTTGCTCTCTGCTCTCTCTCTGGCCTCCACACGCTCACTGGATTAGAGGCTTGTCTCTTAGGCTATTTGTTTAGATGGCAGGCAGGGGAGGGGTGGGGAAGGGACCAGGGGGGGGGAGGGGGCTGGGGCTGGCTGATGCTCATAAGCTCCCCCTCTTTGAAAATGCTGCATGGGCTTGTGTCTGGCGGCAAGGCCGAAGCCCTCTCCATACCTGCCTCTCTTTCTCTTTGAAGGCACAGTTGCAAGATGTTGATTCTCTTGCATTTCTCGGTTCGTGATCCTCTGAGCGATCCTGAGGGAAAACATCAGTGTTTAGTGTGTCCTGACCTGTCCCGTCCTGGGACACACCTCTGAGGCTTCTGGGGGACGTG
>PVJN01034907.1:0-22456 GCA_004026805.1 Lasiurus borealis | reverse complement strand
GGAAGAAATTCAGAGAGGAAGATGATTGGTAACACAGGAGACACAAACAATAAGCCAGAGTAAGATACAAGTAGGGGTGCAGGATGGGGCTAAAACAGGCAGAGGAGCTAGTCCTGAACAGGAAAATGCTACCTCTTATTTAAGCTCAAAGGAAATAGGGTGACAGTAGGTACAAATATTGTTAAACATACAAACTTAGAAATTAGAAAGCTTATATCTGTTACCGGAATTTCCTATAAGTAGGAGGCCAGGTTAAGGTTGCCATGGGGAGTTTAATGTAAAGTCTTAGAATAAATACTGTGGGAGTATCGGGGGAGGAACTCTAAGCAGTGGCCTATTGCACAGTATTACATGATTTTTCTCTAGCCATGTGCGTAGCCTGGATATAGTATAAATGGCTAAGATTAGGAATTTATAGAATACCTATGGTAGAAAGACAATGGGCTAAGGATTGTAAACTAAGAAGAGAAGGGCAATATGACCTAAGTTTGATAGAAAAGAAAGCAACACATGAGGAAGGTGATAGTAAAGAGTTAAGAGAGAGAGCTATCTTGCCGAAACTGGTTTGGCTCAGTGGATAGAGCGTTGGCCTGTGGACTGAGGGGTCCCAGGTTTGATTCCAGTCAGGGGCATGTATCCTGGTTGCGGGCACATCCCCAGTAGGGGGCATGCAGGAGGCAGCTGATCAATGTCTCTCTCTCATTGATGTTTCTAACTCTCTATCCCTCTCCCTTCCTCTCTGTAAAAAAATCAATAAAATATATATATTTTTTTAAGAGAGAGAGAGAGCTATCAGCCTAAAGATCTAGATGAAGTCAAAGTAGAGAATGAGTGATCTAAAGGGCTAGAAAGAAAATAAACTGTGGTCAGAAATGGATACACAAGTAGGGCAGTTCAAGGAAAGAAGGTCCTAAACAATCATTTAAGTGGTTTGCTGGAGTGGAATATAAATGACAGTTGCTGAAATAGAGAGTACACAAGTTATTAAAAGTTTATACCTTTTTTTGTTTTCATTATTGTCCCCCTAAGTAGCCTTTTTAGGTATTTTTTCCTGATTACCCTCATTTTCTGTTCCATATAAGGCCCAAGAAATCATTTGGTCTGGTCCTCCAAGGCATTGGGGGTGAGTTAATTAAATGTTTTACCCAATATAGCTGGCTAATTTTTAAGCTGATTATTTTGTATGGCCTGCAAATGGTATTATAAATATCCAAATGATCCTTGTCAGAATAAAGGTTCCCCACCTCTGATCTAAAAGATCAAAACCATAGAAATTGGTATCTAGGGATTACTAAAGTAGGTTCTCTCAGAGACAGTAGTTCATCTGCAGTCATTTCAATTTCAAAATTAGGTTGAAGTACTCCTAGAATTCTGGTAACTCCAGAATGCTAATGCACACAAGTTTTAGGCAGAAGCAAACAAATCATCCCTGAGCAGAGAAGTCAAGAAAAAGAAAAGCTGCAAAGATTGGAAAGGAGGAAAACTGATGTTATTAATAGATTTATACATTTAAAAAATACTAAAACATGTAAAGGGAACTGGTTAGAATCCCTAAGAGAGTTTCATAAAGTCACTGCTTACAAGGTCAATATACATAAATCAGTTACTTAACTATATGCCAGCAAGTTAAAAAATGAAACTTTAAAAGATGCAACCTAAGAAAAAATACCTAGAAATAAATTGTGCAAAGACCTCTATACAATAAAAACAAAATTAAAGAAGACTTAATGGAATAATATAGCATGTTCACAGACTAGAAAAGTGTTACAGAAATGTCAATCAGTTCTATCCAAACTGATCTATTTGATTCAGTGCAATCGTAGTCAAAATCCCAACAAATTTGGGGGTAGGAGGAAGAGATTTGAATATGCTGCTTCTAAAATATATATGGTAATGTAAAGACTAAGAAAAGCCAGGAACTCTTGAAGCAAAACTAGGTAAACCAATTTGTTCTATCAGATATGGAAGACTAAATAGCTCTACTTATAACACTACAGTAATTAAGATAGTGGCACAATGATAGACAAAATAGTACAAAGGAATAGAAGAGAGAATGTAGAAACCAGCATAAATGAACTTTGATTTTAAAAGGATGGCATTGCAAAGAAAACTAAGTCATTTTTTATAAATGGTGAAAGGATAATTGAATATCCATATTAAAAATGACCCCATTCTTATACTGTAAACAAAATTAATTCCAGATGGATTGTAGATCTAAATGTGAAAAGTAGCACAATAAATAAAGCTCCTGGAAGATAATATACAAGAATATCTCAATTACTATGGAAAAGGAAATTATTTCTTAAGTAGAATGAAAAATGCTAACCATAAAGGTAAGAATGATAAATTAGACTGTTAAAATTAAAAACGTCTGTTATTAAAGCACACCATAAAGAGGGTGAAAGACTAGGAGGAGATATTTGCAGTACATATATCAAACAAAGGATCCATATCATAATAATAAAGGCTTAATATTCTAATTAGACTGGACATCCTTCCAGGCATCTTTCCAGACAAAGCTGGGCTGTGAAGGCCATGCCCCTTGCATGAATTTCATGCATTGGGCCCCTAGTATATCTCTAAGAGAAATGAAAACATAATGTGCACACAAAAACTTGTATATGAATGTTCAGCCTTATTCATAGTAGTCAAAAAGTAGAAACAACCCATATGTCTATTAATTGACGAATAGATGAATTGTGTATATCCAGTCAATGGAATATTATTTGGCAATAAAAAGAAGTAGTACTGATACATGATACAAATAGATGAACCTTGAAAAAAGCCAGACACAAAAGGTTAAACACTGAATAATTCCATTTATATGAAATGTCCAGAATATGCAAGTCTATAGAATTAGAAAGTAGATTACTAGTTGCCTAATACTGGAGGTGTTGAGGAAGATACGAAGTGACTATTAGAGTATGGGGCTTCTTTGGGGGATAATGAAAATGTTCTAAAATTGATTGTAGTAATGGTGGTGTAACTTTGTGAATATACTAAAAACCATTGAGTATTATACTTTAAGTGAGTGAATTGTATGGTATATGAATTATATCTTGGTAAAGCTGTTTTTAAAAAATGAAGTAGTACTTCAGCACTCAACACTAGAATTTCTATTTAAAAAACTGGTAATATCAGCATTGATAAGGATGTAGAGTGATGGAAACTCTCATCCTTTGCTGATGGGAGCATAATTAATACAGTGATTTTAGAAATATATTTGATATCATTTCTTAAATTTGAACATATGCATAAGCTATGATCTGGGATTTCTACTCATAAGTATATCCCCATCAGAAAAGGTAAGTCAAGAAATGTTCTTGGCAGCATTATTCATAATAGCCTAAACCTAGAAATAACTCAAAAGTCTATCAGTAGTCCAATAGATAACTAAACTGTGATGGAGTTACACAATAGAATATAACATACCAAGAGAAATTAATCAACACATACAAAAAATGAATCTCATAAACATAACATTGAATGAAAGTAGTCATATACACACTATCTGACTTCATTTGTATAAAATTCAGTGAACAGGTAAAACTAAGCTGTGGAGTTCAGGGAGGGTATATGCTTAAATGGAGCAGCTATAAAGAAAAGCAGAAAATAATGATCATAAAAGTAAAGATATTTATTACTTTGGGAGGAAGGAGGGTTAGTAATTGAGAAGGGGCAGGAAAGGAGCTTCTGGGTTGTTGCAGTGTTCTATTTTTTTAAGCTAGTAATGATTATTAGCATGTTCATTGTGTGATGATTCGTTGTGATGCACATTTTTAGTTTGTGTGCTCTTCTGTGTGTCTTTCCCAATAAAAATGTTTACAAAATAATTAAATATTGTATACAACACATGTCAGCATATACTTTTTTTCTGCCAAGGGCCAGATATTTAATTAACTCACACCTAATGCCTTGGCCACACATTCCTCCCCTCCCCCGCTCCGCTTTATATGTATGCATATGTGTTTAATCTTATCAACAGTGTGTAAATGATTACTTTGTAAAAATGGTATGCTAACGACTAATAATTTAACTTCTCCTTTATTTTGTAGGAGTATGTTTATCCAGAAGCCAGAGACAGACAATACTTACTATTTTTCCATAAAGGAGCCAAAAAGTCACGTTTTGACCTAGAGAAATATAATCAACTCAAGGATGCAATTGCTCAGGTAAGTTTTCAAAAATAAAATTTAACAAATTCCAGCCCCATTTTATATGGCATTATTATTATTTTTAATCCTCATCTGAGGATATTTTCTCCACTGATTTCTAGAGAGAGTGAAAGGGGAGCAAGGAAGGGAGAGAAAGAGAGAGAGAGAGAGAGAGACATCAATGTGAGAGAGACACATCGATTGGTTGTCTCCCACACCTGCCCCTACCCAGGGCTGGGGTATGCAACCGAGATACATACCCTTGACCAGGAATCAAACCTGTGACCCATCGGTCTGCAGGATTACACTAACCACTGAACAACCGGCCAGGGCTGGCATTATTATAATAATAATTATAACCACAGTACTTCAATGGATAAACTGAAAGAATGACCCAACCCCTTCTTCCTATATAAATTATTCCTCATCTATAATAATAAAAGGGTAATATGCTAATTAGATCAGACGACCTTCCAGACGAAGCCAAGGCTGTGAGGGAACCCCAGTTCCAGGTGCTTGCCAGCAGCCGAGAGAAGCCCAGGTCCTGGGTGCCAGAGGGAAGCCGGTGCCAGCAGCTGGGGGAAGGAAGGCTACTCTTGCATGAATTTCAAGCACCGGGCCTCTAGTTGGATATAAATGACTTTTTTAGCATGGTCACCTCTAGAAAGTTTTATAATACAAGCAGGTGAAAAGATGGTGAGTCCTAGCTATACTATTAACAGTAGCATGTTGAATTTTTTAGACCTATTTTTACTTTTTCATTTTGTTTCTTTAGAGTTATCTTTTTTTACTTTTCTCTCTTTTTAAATCTTTTTTCAATAATTAACACAGAAGTTTTTCACCTAAAGAGTGTGTTAGTAATGGGGCAAATATAAAATCCAGGTAAGAGAGAGAGATTACTAGGACTCTTTGACCGGAGCAGGTGAGAGATTATTGAACTAGAAGATGCTTTTAAATATATATATTTTTTTATTATTATTGATTTTTTTTTACAGAGAAAAAAGGAGAGTTAGAAACATTGATGAGAGAGAAACATCGATTAGCTGCCTCCTGCACACCTCCTACTGGGGATGTGCCCACAACCAAGGTACATGCCCTTGACCAAAATCAAACCTGGGACCCCTTAGTCTGCAGGCTGATGTTCTATCCACTGAGCCAAACTGGTTAGGGCCAGAAGATGCTTTTTAAAAAGATTGATACAATCCTAGCTGTTTTGGCTCAGTGGATAGAGCATCAGCCTTCAGACTAAGGGGTCCTGGGTTCAATTCTGGTCAAGGGCACATACCTGAGTTGTGAGCTCAGTCCCCAAGAGGATGGTGTGCAAGAGGCAGCCAATCAATGATTCTTTTCATCATTGATGTTTCTCTCTCTCTCTCTCTCTCTCTCTCTCTCTCTCTCTCTCTCTCTCTCTCTCTCCCCCCTCCTCTCCCTGCCTCTCTGAAATTAATAAAAATTTATGTTTTAAAAAGATTGATACATTTTATTTTTCATAATCATTACCATTTTCATATTTCTGAGTGTGCCTTTCTCACTCTGAGGTATTAGATTTTGGTGAATAAATCCTCTTCTTATTTTCGTAGTCGTTTATGACTTCAGAGCTTTTTTTTTAAATCTCCAGAAGCTCTTCCATCCTCTTCTCTGAAACTTCTCTGCCTTCTCTGTCACTTATTGGTGATGGAGTTGTGCTTTGAATAAGCTTAACCCATCTTCCTGCATTGGCCTATGCAGACTCAGGTCTTCTGTTGCTCTGGGTGATAGGTCTCAGCTGGAATGACTACACCAGAATACTCCCTGGAGCTATTAAATATGCAGATGCTGCAGCCACACCCTAAACCTATTAATCTAGCTCCTCAGGAGTGAGGATCCAGCATGTGTAAGTTTTAAAAGTGCTGCATCGACTACAAATCCTTGTTTTAAAAGTCTGTAGCTATTGAAAAACTTAAACAACTATTGGATGCACAACAAAAGTCTTTGAGGAGCGTAAATTAAACTTCTGGCTCCAGGCAAAGGTTCCTGAAAGGGCTTCTCTCTGGCAAAACATCAAGGTGCATCAAGTACTCCCCGCATTCTTGAGCCTGAGTCCTGCCCTATTGATAGCAGGTCCCTCTGGAGGCTCTGTTGACAGCTGAAACTGCCAGCCTTTGGCATCGGTCCCCCTTTGTTGCCCTTTGTCTCTGAGGCACTCTTATTTTGAGAGTATTTGAGATGATTTCTTTGACACATAGTGATGGGGGAAAGACAATTTCCTTTTCTTAGGAGACACTAATATTGAAAGCTTCATTAGCAAGTCTGTCTCACCTTCTGTTTCTATTTTAGGCAGAAATGGACCTTAAGAGACTGAGAGACCCATTACAAGTACATCTGCCCCTCCGACAAATTGGTGAAAAAGATTGATCTGCAAAGAGCCTCTGAATCCCAGCAGAAAGAACACTTGTTTATAACTATTGCCTTTTTAATTAAAACATTAAGGTGGAAGCTGGGAGCCATATTGGGGTGGAGGGTTTTTACCTTTAATTAAAAACAAAAACAAGGATGTTAGGGAAGAAAGGAATGTTAAAATTCTGAAGATCAAGCTTTGTGACATATAAGCTCAAAGGGCTTAGTTAATATTGTCTTAATCAAGCATCTCAGTTCCTGGATGAAATGATAAGTTATATATTTGAGAGATTCAGAAAGAGAAAATGATGCTGGGGTGTTAGTTTCTTGTGTCTTCTTTGCAGGTCAGCAAAGCAGTAACACACCAGCACCCCACTCAGCTCTAATTTTTTTTTTAACTTTTCTTATTTTTGACATAGGAGTCAATAAATATATCAGAAAAGCATATCCTCAAGATATGTGGGTGGCAAACAGAGTCTCAGCCCAGTCATTAGCATTTATTTTAAATTGGACCCAGCCTCTACAAGTAAACCAGGAATCCATCTCGCTTGTGCCCCTTTTTGGACCACCCACCCCTGTTGGTTACATTAATTTTATCCATATGATCATTGGAACCAATTTATGACTGTTTGATGATCGACACTTTGGATTATACCCTCTTAAATGTCTGTATATTCCAGTGCTCTGGATCAGTATCTAGGAATCATTGGCAACACTGCATGACGTTTTTTGTTTTGTTTTGTTTTGTTTTGTTTACTAATTAATCTTTGAGAGGAGGTAGAATTTTCCTCCTTTAATTACCCCTTTGGTATTCCACTCTCCCTCCATAACTCAAATTGGAGGGGGAGTGTTCAGCTGTATTACCAAATCAGAAAGATGAAAGGTTTACAAAGTGGCTAAAAATCATGTCTGTGTAGCCATTTCAGAACCGGAATGATTTCATTGCTGTTAATCTGCTTGTGTGACAGCATTCAAGGCCACCAGATGCCACTGTCTCGTCTGGAGGCTTTGTCAGTCTCGAAGGACACACACACTTGAACCCTGTTTGTGAGCCCTCCCACCTCTACCACTTCAGGAGTTGTAAATCAAGTGTGTGGTTCACAAAGGGTGCAATTTATCTTTATACAGGCATACATTTCTATGGCTCCTTTTGGCCTACCTTCTTCACCCAATTTTTTTCTTAAATTGAGAGAAAGAAGCATTAATCTTATACTCTATCAAATATTTTCTACCATATTTCCAGTTGACATGTGCACTTGAAAATCAAAGGCATCTGTCCAATATTCTGTTTTTAATTACTGTGGGGGCAGGAGGGAGAGGAAGATGGGGCTTGCCACACAGCTGATTGGCTTTTTTCTTTCATATGATTCATCCCTCCTCATTGTGGCAAGGGATTCCTTTCTCTTTTCCTTTCTCCTTTGGGATCATTGTGTATGAGAAGAAAATTTTTAAATGACAAACCCAGACTCCAGGTGCCTTGCAGAGGTTGAAGGCCAGCCAGGATTGCTGCTGCTGCTCCTGCCACCACCCTTCCACTGGCATGATGGAATGAAAGGATGCATGTCTCCACTTCCCAGCCCCTCCCCACTTCCTTCCCGCCCCGCCCCCCCACCCCGTGGAAACCTCTTCCTTCATTTATTTTTAAGTTGTGTGAATTATTTTTAAACCATTTATCCTGTTTGTGCACAGGGTTTTTAAGAAGAAACAGCACAGTGCAATGAGCAAATCCTCTCAGGATGTGTGGGAGGCAAGGGAGGGAGGATGGATGGGGAGAAAAGACCTTTAAACAAATAGTAAAATATTGAACATGTGTAAAATCCTGTATCATTTATGAAATATGTATAAAAAGCAATGTAACTTCTGGAACAATAAATACTTATTCAATTTTTGAACTGTAGCATCATTCTTTAAAACAAAACCAAAAACGTATTTTTCTGTGATTCTAGCTGGGAAGCTTTTTACTTCTGAAATCATTTTTATAAAAATACCATTTTGAAATCAACATTTGTTTCTAGAACCTATATTCTTAAAACAGACATTTCAATAATTTTTCCTTAATTAAGATGGTCAGTAGCTTCCTCATTTTCCAGTGCCACCCAAGGTTAAGTGACCTGACTAGCCATAATAAAGCCAGTGGCAGCACAGAGACTACTAGCACTACCTCCTGATTAACAGGAAAATCATATCAGGCCACTGGAATGCCCAGGTGGTCTCCTAGACTCCAGGAAGTTGTTCAAGATGAATCAAGATTAAATATTCATTATTTTAAGAGTTTGTATCAAATTTATAATGATCACCAAACAAGAAAGTGCCACATGCTTCCTCGTCCATCAAAGGCATATCAAAAAGCACATATTAAATAAAAGATTAAAATCATGTGATCTTAGTGTGAATTCAGGAAAAGCATTTGGCAAGATACAACACTAATTTATGATTAAAACACTCAAAGTGGGTATAAAAGGAAAGTGCCCCAAGATAATAAAGGCCATATATGACAAACCCTCAGCTCTTATAATGATGAAAAAACTTTCCTCTAAGATCAGGAAGAAGACAAAGATGCCCACTCTGACCACTGTTATTCACTATAGTCCTAAAAGTCCTAGTCAGAACAGTCAGGCAACAACAAAAATAAAAGGCATCCAAATTTGGAATAAAGAAGTAAAACACTGTTTCCAGATGACATGGTTCTATAGGGCTCCACCAAAAGACTATTAGAAACAATAAATTGCAGTATATAAAATCAACATACAAAAATCAGTTGTGTTCCTATATGCTAAAATGAAATATCAGAAAAAGAAATGAAAACAGTTGTTTTCAACTGAAACAAATATCTAAGAATAAACTTAAAGGAAGTAAATGACCTATACACTAAAAACTACAAGACATTGTAGGAAGAAATTGAAGGCGATACAAAGAAATGGAAAGATATTCTATGTTCATGGATTGGAAGAATTAACAGTTAAAAATACCATATTACCAAAAACAATAAAGAGATCTGATGCTGTTTCCATCAAAATTCCAATGGCATTTTTTCAAAGAAATAGAACAAAAAATCTTCAAATTTGTGTTGAACCACTAAAGAGCCAAAGTAATCCTGAAAACAAAGAACAAAGCATAGCTATCACACTCTCTGGCTTCAAACTATACCACCAAGCCACAATCATCAAAACAATATGGTATTGGAAGAAAAACAGACGCAAACCATTCTATATAATAAAGGTGTAATATGTTAAATGTCTGACCATTCATTCAACCATTTGACCATGTGTTTGACTGTTCTACCAGTTGCTATGAGCACACTGACCACAAGGGGGAAGACACTCCAGCAAGTAGGTTAGCTTGCTGCTGGGGTCCGGTTGATTGGGACTGATCAAGACAGGCCAGACATGTCCTGGAGCCCTCTCACAGTCCCTCCCCGACCAGCCAGCCCCCATCAGCCCTGATCGGGACTGGGTGAGATACCCCAATCAGTCCTGATCTCTGGCCAGGCCAAGGGACTCCACTGGTGCATGAATTTAATAGAATATAATTAAAAGTCCATAACTAACACACATATATAGGCTACTTTTTTTTTTTAAACCAAGGAGCCAAAGCATACAATGGAGAAAGGAAAGCCTTTTCTTTTCTTTTTAAATATATTTTATTGATTTTTTACAGAGAAGAAGGGAGAGAGATAGAAAATCAGAAACTTCGATGAGAGACAGACATCGATCAGCCGCCTCCTGCACGCCCCACAGTGGAGATGTGCCCGCAAGCAAGGTACATGCCCCCGACCGGAATCGAATCTGGGACCTTTCAGTCCGCAAGCCAATGCTCTATCCACTGAGCCAAACCGGTCTTGGCAGGAAAGCCTTTTCAATAAATGGTTTTGGAAAAATTGGAAAGCCACATACAAAAGAATGCAACTAGATTGCTCTCTGATACCATGCACAAAAGTTAACTCAAAATGGATTAAGTACTTGAATATAAGACCTAAAACAATAAAATACATAGAAGAAAACATAGGCACTACATTTATGGACTTTGGTCTCAGAGGGATTTTTGTGAACTTGACTCCAAATGCAAAGGAAATAAAAGCAAAACTTGAATGGAACTACATCAAATTAAAAAACTTATACACTGCAGAGAAACCATCAACAAACAAAAAGACAACCAATCAAAAGGAAGAAGATATTTATAAATGATACCTCTAATTAGGGGCTAATATCCAAAATATATAAGTAACTCATACAATTCAACAAAAAACAATCAAATTAAAAAATTGTCAAAGTAACTGAATAAACACTTCTCCAAAGCGGATATCCAGATGGCCAATAGACATATGGAAAGATGCTTAATGTCACTAATCATAGAAAATTAAAACCACAGTGAGATATCATTTCACACCTGTTAGAATGACTATCAATAAATCAACAAACACCAAGTGTTGGAGAGCAAGATACTGAAAACCTATTTGAAGAAATAATGACTGAAAACTTCTCCCACCTGGTGAAAGAAATAGAACCCCAAACAAAATAATCCAAAAAGGACCATACCAAGACACATCATAATCAAAATGCCAAGAGCAAAAGGCAGAGAATATTAAAAGCAGCAAGAGAAAATGTTAATTACCTACAAGGAGCACCCATACAACTGTCAGCTGATTTCTCAACAGAAACTATGCAGGCCAGATGGGAGTGGCAAGAAATATTCAAAGTGATGAATAGCAAGAACCTACAACCAAGATTACTCTACCCAACAGAGCTATCATTCAGAATTGAAAGTCAGATAAAGAGCTTCACAGATTAAAAAAAAAAAGCTCTTGTTTGCATTCAGCAAATAATGTCTGCATATTCCATGACATTCTGTTAGGCTAGAGTGGGTTTTCAGTGGAGATAGTGGAGAGTGTTAAATCCATTAGTGAGTGTAGGTAATGTCATTTTGCTAAGAGATCATGGACTTTTAGAGCTGGAAAAATAAAAGTATTCTCAGAGTATGATTCCTGCAGCAGCAGCTTGGCTTTCCTTGTTAGAAATGCAAGTTCTCTGGTCCCTACTGAATTATAAATGAGGAGGGGGACAGCAGCAACAAGCCCTTCTGGTGATTCTGATACAAGCCATTGATTTAATCAAACCATTGTTTTAAAGAGAAGAAAGCTGAGGCCGAGAGAGAGCAACTGTGTCAGAACCACCATTAAATCCTGCATCAGACACAACCAAGTGCTTGAAGGGATGGTCAATGTGGTGGGTATGGCTAATGGAAAAAAAGAGATCATGTCTCAAGTACTGTTGCATCTTCCTTGCCAGGTAAACACATAGTAGATGATTACAAGAGCAAATGCAAATAGGTCGAGTTTTTACAATGTTTTTGGAAAGAGTTCACATAAAAGTGGAACTTCTTACATTTTGGAACTCAGTTTCACCAAAACTGTTAAGGGTTGTCATTCATTGTTATCACAGCTAACAACTTTTAATTCATTGCTCTCTGATAACCTTTAATTCCTTATCTCCAAAACGTTGTCATAGCATTAGGATAAATGTATAGGTTAATCTTATTGTATCCTACTGAATATAAACAGCTCGCTATAAAGTTTCATTTCATTTCATGTTTTATAAATGAATCATCCACTGAGCAATGTCTCTTCCTCCTCAAAACTGCCCTCAGCTCCTGTGACTCTGCTCTTGGGTTTCTTTCTGTAAGTCGCTTCCTCTCAATCTTTTTTGCAGCATCCCTTTCCTCTGCCCACATCTCTGATGTTGGGCTTGTCCAAGGTTCCATCTTGGACCCCATTTTCCATGGATCTCGTCCCTTCTGCTCCCCCAATTTCTGTTCCTCTTCTATGCTGGTGGCTTTCAAACTGTTATTGTAGCGCGGCTCTACCCTGAACAGCAGATTGCTTTACCCACCTCCTAACTTATCTATTTCTAGCACTCCCCCTATGCTTTCAATTCCTTCAGTATCACTAGCGTATTTTTGTTTTTAATTTCTAAAAGCACAGACTTTAGAAAAATAAGAAAATATGAAAAAGATAAGGGAGGCTATCAGACACCACGAGAAGTAGTCGGCCAAATCTAGACTGTGAGTCATTCTATAAGGCAAATGACAGGGTTTCTTCAACAAAACGGGGGGCATGTTAGGGGGAACCATTATAGATGAAAAAAACTTAAGAGACATTAGTGTGGTTCTTGTTTGAATCCTGACTGACTCAAACCAGCAATACAAAGAAATTTTTGAAACACTTGGGAAAAATTGAATAGGGGATGGGTGTTAGATATTAAGGGATTATTACTAGTTTTTGAAGTTGACTAGAGACATTACAATAATGTAAAGTGGAAAGGTCGGAAGTTGGAAATGCATTCTGGTATAAATGAAATAAGAATGACAATGTTAGTAATTGCAGCGGGGTGTTCGTGTTTACTTTTCTATATATTTGAAATTCTTCATCATAAAAAGTCAAAATGAAAGGGCATTTCAACTGAAAAGGAAAAACAATAGGAATAAGGGGAGGGGGAAATCCTGCCACCCTGGGAATGCCTGTTTACAGAACCAACGGCTATCTGGTAAAAGTCCTTGACTCCAGCGGTCCATCCGGGCAGCAAATCTGGGTTTATCTCACGCAGACGTCCTCTGTTCCTCCGCAACCATGTGAAGCCCTGGATGGCTTCTCGGGAACAGGAAACTGCAGGGGTTGTTTTTTCTGTCAAGAGCACTGACACTTAACAGCACTGACCTGCAATGAGCCAGTCCTCAGCCCCAAAGCCACCCATTGCTGGCATCACATTGCACCTTAAGCTAATGGCTAAATGGCCTGTGTTCTGCTAGCTTTAGTGATAAACCACCTAACTACAACCTTAGATCAATGGAAACCCCTTGCTGGACTGCAAACGCTGTGCTTGCAGGTACCACTTTTACCTTCAGTGTCTAAAACTGTGACCAGCGTGACATCTGACCGTGAGCGTTAATGTTAATTGAACTGAAACCAAGAAAAGGGCCTCAGTAATCTGAATGCCACTTAGCATAGTAAACATTATGAAGATATTATAAAGAGAAGCTTAAGGACTACTTCCTAAAGATGATAATATTCCTTTCCCAGTCACTAGAAATTTGATTGTTAGGAAAAGAAACTGGGTGAGAAGAAGCATAGGGATAATAGAAGCCCAAAGCATCTGGTCAAGGTTAAATCAAGAGAGAAATATTTTGGCTTTCCTCAGATCCTGGTTTAATATAGTATTTAAAAACCAACTAACAAAAAACTTTTCCCTACCCCGAAAAATCACCTTCCATAACAGTATGTGCCAATCAATGTTCAGGTATCCACACTGCAGAGTGTCAGGGAGCTGGCAACCTTCAAATCTGTCATTACATGGTCATGTCTGGGGCATGTTAATATACAGGTCCTTATGTTTTCTCTCTTTTGTCTAAAAGTGAAGCTCTAGTAAACGTAGTCACTTACTTTCCAGTATTGATAGTAATGTGTAATTTTAGATTCAAAGCCCCTGCCCCTATGTTTAGCATGAAATTAGTAAAATAAAAAATACTAAACTATTTTAAATGTGGGGAAGAAAGGCACTATGAAAGCATAAGGTATTTATTGTTGCCTGAATGGATAGAAGCACAAATTAAACCTTTTTTTTCATGAAGTTTTAAAATATATTTGTATTGATTTTTATAGAGAGAAGAAGGAAGAGGGAGAGAAAGAGAGAAAGATCTATCGGCTGCCTCCTGTCTCCTTCCTTTCCCCACCCTGGGGATTGAGTCAGCAACCCAGGCATGTGCTCTGACTGGGAATCAAACTGGCAACCTTTCGGCGTGTGGGACAATGCCCAACCAACTGAGCCACACCATCCAGGGCTCTTTAGAAAGTTTTGAGACCAAAGACCATAATAAATGACTTAGGAGCTTGCTTTAAGAGAATATCATCCCTATTCCACACATGCTCTTACTACTTTTCGGAGTGCTCTTATAAACTCCTTTCTTAATGACCGGTTCCAACTATTAGGCTTTATCCCATTCTCATTTAGTGCGCAGTGGTATGGATGCAGCATCATGAAATAAGATTCTGACGTGAGGGGATGTCCCTCATTTATAATTCCCTTCTGGATAAGATAATGAAGGCCGCAGGGAATTCGTGAGAGAAAACAATAGGAGGATGAGGGGTTGTGAGTATTTTTTCCCTAAAGAAAAATATCAATAAAATAACCCTGTTGACAGTGTAAAGCAATGTTTCTCTCTGGGGTCAAGGCCAGAGCAATGGACACCTTATCCCACTCATCCTTTTCCTCTGATAAAGCCCCAACCAGTACTGAAAAGTCTTTCTTCATGAGGCTTTTTTTTTAAAGAAGGGGACAGGGGAAAACTGGAACTAAGAGGATTTTCCAGTCGGTGTCTGGTGGCTGATCCAGAAGGATGCCTCAGATCTTGCTTCTCACCTGCCTCTTCATCACAGTTACACCTGCAGCACCAATGGGTGAGTCTAGTATCAAGTACTTGACGTACTGAGCCTTTTGTTGTAAAAAATTGCTGTTATGTACAAATTACTAAGAGCTAGAATCCAGCATCTTTAATACTGGGTCTAGTCATTGAAAACCTATGAACATATATTTTCATAGAATTTCTGTTTTATGTTCCATTTAGTCTCTTGCCTGGGTAGCCAAAATTTCCATGGGTCCGCCATATCCAGCAGCTTTCCACTAGCTAAATATTGCTTGGAGTATGTGTAAAAGGAATTCTAACCTCTTATATGCACTTTTATAGTTACAACTTCAAGAGCAAAACAATGATTTTTAGAGGTAAGGATAAATTTTTTTTTCCTTTAATGATTTCCAGAGACTGACTGAAAGCTATAGCCCCATGAAAGGTATGGATCTGGTAAATCAAACTCTGTAGTCTTGACAACTGAAAATAGAACTTTTTGCACAGACTGAATGAATCGTAGGCTGTCTCCTCAGGCTTGGCACAAAACTGGCCAACAAGACAAAGTTGCCATTCCACTTACTAGTAAATGTTGTTCTCCTTTCTCCAACAGAATTTAAATTCTAATTAGAAGAGAGTGTGAGGGCAGGTCCTTCTTTTGAGTAGCTCAGTATTTTATTGATCCTGAGGAACTTGGGCCATGCTCTCGCACCTTTAAGGGTACACATTAAAAATAGGCTTGATGCCGAAACTGGTTTGGCTCAGTGGATAGAGCGTCGGCCTGCAGACTGAAAGGTCCCAGGTTCAATTCCAGTCAAGGGCATGTATCCTGGTTGCAGGCACATCCCCAGTAGGGGGCGTGCAGAAGGCAGCTGATCGATGTCTCTCACTGATGTTTCTAACTCTCTATCCTTCTTCCTTCCTCTCTGTGAAAAATCAATAAAATATATATTTTAAAAAAATAGGCTTGAAAAAAAACCCACCAAAACAATAATTCAATACCATCTAATATTCAAATCCCCCCGCCCCCCAAAAATAGGCTTGAGCCCCAAGAACATGAAAACTAAGTGTAATGTGGTCCCCTGGATGAAATCCTGGAACAGAGAACAGCAAAACTGAAGAAAATCTAAAAAGCTATGTATTTGAATTAATAATAATGTAGCAACATTGATTCATTAATTGTGGCAAAGGTATCATGTATGATGTATCATAATAGGGAAACCAAGTGTCGGGGTGGGTGACCTCTTTGTACCATCTTCTCCATTATTCTCTAAGGCTAAAGCTGTTTTAACAGTCTATTTTAAAAAGGTGGGGCTGAGCTCAGTTCAATCACCCTAATCTGCTGCTAGAACAACCAAAAGCCTCGTACGCAAAAGTCATCCTTCCCTCAACTTCCACTCCCCTTCCCTTTCTCTTTCCTTTCCGCACTCCCAATCATACACCTTCTCCCTCTCCAGTCTTCTCTACACACACACACACACACACACACACACACACACACACACACACACCTCGGAGGGAAAAGGGGGAATGCTGTCCTGGTTGGAGAAGGGCGGTGAGAGGAAAGAAGTAGGGAAGGAAAAGGAGAGGAGGTGGGGAAGAGTGAAGCCAAGTGGTTGACAGGGAGGAAGGCAGGGAGTGAGAGAGAAGGCAGGGAGAGAGGGGGGCTGTGGCACTGAGCCTGATGGGAGGGGCCGCGTGGGGTGAGGAGGACGTAAGGGTTGGAGACTCTGGCTCTGCAAACCTTGGAACATTCTCTCTCAGGGCTGGGTGCCGGGTCACCAGGAGGTGCTAGGTGCCCAGGCTGGGGATGCACAGCCCTCCCTTGTCCTCAGAGTGGGGACCCAGAGGGGTCGCTGGCAGGGCAGCTGGCAGGCCAGAGGGTGAGAGGAGGGTGTTCCTGACTCGACATTTGGAAGAAACCGCAGGGCTGTTGTTTCTGAAGCGCTTCCATTTGAGGCGTGTATGTATCCACAATTTAGGATGCCAGATGCATTATACCAAGCTGTGCTCCACGATGAGAGACTGAAAACGGGAATTAACAAAGGACTGAAGTACTGTCTTAAAGGGGGTTGGAGATGAAAAGATGAATGTCTATATTTAATGTTAGGAATATTGGGTGGGTAACTTTTTAAAATATATCATTTATTTATTTTAATGGAAAAAGTAGAAAAAATTTTCCTGTTTGTGTCATATCTCCTCTACAACAGGAGAGAAAGTGAGTTTCTAACAAACAGCACAAGAAAGGATAGGTGAATTTACGGAAAAACTTTATAATTCCTGAAATAGTTATTGAGGGAAGTTTAGGAATTTCAGTAAAAGCCATTAAAGTTGAGTACCTAACCATGTCTCATAAAATTAGAGCCAAGGAAAGGAACCAAATATTTCTGTGAATTTATGATCACCTGTGAAACTTCTCTGAAAACCCACAGCTGGGAGAGCAGATGAAGGAATTTCTCCCATTTGAAAGGGGAGAGAGTCTGTATGAGGACATTTCTTCCCCTGAAAGGACAGCAAACTGTAAGCTAGGGAATACGTGGGGTACCCCAGGGATCTTGTAAAGGAGATGGTTGCCCTGCCATGTGCAACTCTGCAAATGTGTTACTTGCAGAAAGTGCAATATCCTACTTATTTCCTGTCCCAGGAAGCTAACACTGAACCCTAGATAGATTTGAAATAATTTAATAAAAGGCATTTGTGAAACATGTGTAATGCCATATGCTCATTGGGCATTAGCACTAAGCTACATACTCCTCTCTATGAGGGTGAAGTTTAGAGAGTAAACTTGAGTTTGAAATGTAGACTGGGGAAAATCCAAAATATTTTCTAGACAACTTAGATTTTATGGTCCTGGTCCATTTAGATTTAATTATTGTGCATTGTTTGCTAAAAGTGAAATTCCTGCCCACAAAATGTATCAGCCGTCATGTGAATTCCCTGCCTATAATATCAGTTAAGTCAGCCTGACATGCATTAAAAAGGACAGTACTCTACGGCTAGTCTCCTTTCTATTACTCCTGGGTTTTATAGGTTCATACAGACAATTTGCCTACATTATTTCAATGTTTCTCTGAAATTGAGGGGAGCAGTGAGAATATTGGGGATATTGATGTCTTTGGTCATTAAAATGTTAATGATGAGATATTTGTCCATGTGCTAAAAATGCATGCTTGAAAATTCTACTCTATTATTTACAGTGATGCAATGCCTAATTGTGAATATATAAAGTTTACAATGTTGTCAATAAGCTGATGGAATATATTTACTTTGAAACTATCTTAGGGGACTACTTGCCAGTAATCTGCATATTTCAAAGCAGCTGACATGTGCCAGAGGCCCTTTCCGTGGAATGAGTTTTACACATGCATTATCAAATCAAGCTTTCCCCTAGTGCAAAATTCCATCTATAATCTTGCCTACAAATGACCATCCAAATATTTTTTTAAATTTCCAAAGACTCATCCATTCCTTTCCATTACTAGGTAACTGAATGAAATGTGCTTCCTCATAACAATTTGTTCTTGTTTTTGTAACAGAATACCCAATTCCTCTCCCATATGCCCAATCCAGATGTTTGAAAAGTAATATGCATATTTTTCAGTCTTCTTCTCTCCAAACTATAGTTCTCAGCTTCTTCCCCAGTAAATAATTTTAGGTTTCCTTCTAAGTCTGGTCACCTTAGATACCAAGTTTGTCCATTACTTTCATAAAGCATAGCCTCCAGGTGTGAGCACAATACTCAGAATATTGTCTGACCAGGAGGTAATGGGAAGATATGTATAGATGTAATACATTAATTTAAAAAATGGGGAAAAAGAGAATATTGTCTGACCAGAGTATAGTTCAATGAGACTGCAATCCTAACCTCCCTGGTCCTGAGCAACTCTTTTTCCATCAGTTGATTACATGGATGAAAAATTTAGCACAAAGCTAACACTGAACCTTAGATAGATTTGAAATAATTTAATAAAAGGCATTTGTGAAACATGTGTAAGTCGACTTGGGGAATCTTAAACAGTTACTTTTTGGAACTTTAGATTATTTCTTTCTGAACACGGAAAGCCAAAATGCAAGACCAAGAAGGTGGACCCAGGATGTTGTCTCTGTGAGATCTGAAATAGGTGCCTCTGAGGTGTCTTTTTTCTTCCCAGCCCTAGATCCTTGTTCTGCTTACATCAGTCTGAATGAGCCCTGGAGGAACACTGACCACCAATTGGATGAATCTCAAGGTCCACCTCTATGTGACAACCACGTGGATGGGGAGTGGTATCGCTTCACAGGCATGGCGGGGGATGCCATGCCCACCTTTTGCATACCAGAAAACCACTGTGGAACCCACGCACCTGTCTGGCTCAATGGCAGCCACCCTCTAGAAGAAGATGGCATTGTGCAACGCCAGGCCTGTGCGAGCTTCAATAGGAACTGCTGCCTCTGGAACACCACGGTAGAGGTCAAGGCTTGCCCTGGAGGTTACTACGTGTATCGTCTGACCAAGCCCAGTGTCTGCTTTCATGTCTACTGTGGCCGTGAGTACCTTCTCTGTGCTCCCCCACAAGCCATCAAGGAGAAAAGTGCCATAGGAAATTCTGAGGTAGAACCTCAGAGTCTGAATAATATGGATATAGGGCCACATATACTTCCCGATTGTGATTTCTGGGTTCTCTTCTTAAATTTCTGAAAAATTTTTGGAGAATAGAAAGGGAAAGGAGCTGTGCCTTTGATCATTTCTGCTTTATTTTGTCTCCACTCCTTTTGAAGAAGTCATTAGAAAATGAAATGTTGATTTAGGTTATCTAAAAGATTTCCAACATTTTTTAGTATGAAGAATCCCTTTTTAAAATATATATTAGACATCCATGTGATAGCATTGTGCTTAGTATCCATTGATTTTTTTAAAAAAAATTATATGGGAAGAAGCTACTGTAGGTCAGTAATACTTTTAAATAAAGTTTTGTTTGCTCAGTCCCCTCAATTTCATATATTTTAAAAGTAGAGCATACAGAAGAGTAGAAGATAATGTTTATTTTTTAAATTTATCCTTATTATTGAAAATATTACAAATGTCCCTTTTTTCCCTCCATTGGCTCCCTCCTCCTCACTCCTGTCCCTCTCCAGGCCTTCACTCCACTATTGTCTGTGTCCATGGGTCATGTGATATGAGATAATGTTTATTTAACCCATCGCTCATATTTGTGAGGTATTAGATTTGCAGAATCTATGGCCAACCAAGGGCCTATGGATCTGAAGTTGGGAATCATTGATTAAAATGACAAAAGATGTGCCTGGGTGGCAGGTATATCTTTCCATTGGGTTTATGGAATCCCTGAACAATGAGTTCACTGGATGTTGGCTAGACACTAGTATCCCATGATTGAACTCAGGAATAAGGGTCCTCTGGTTCTAGCCCATCACAAAAGGTCATCTTATTCCATAGATTTTTATGACATCTGCGATGAGGACTGCCACGGCAGCTGCTTGGATACCAGCGAGTGCAGGTGTGCTCCAGGGACCATGCTGGGCCCCGACAGGCAGACGTGCTTTGGTAAGAAACTAATGTTGAAGTAGAAACAGGCTATTTAAAGATCGAAGGGACAAATCAAAAACTCTTCCTGACTCAGACCTCCATTATTTTTCTGATCTGTGCCTCAGAACACCTGAAATGGTGTTTGTCCTTGTAGTTCATAACTAAAGCTTTAAGCCAGTTTATGCCATGATTAGGTGTAGTCTAGAATTGTTCTGTGCAATACAGAAGTCCTTGGCCATGGGTGGTTATGAAGCTCTTGAAATAGAGTGACTAAGAAAATGGAATTTTAATTTTATTTAAAAACTGATGCTTGATTTAGTCATTGAAAAACTGAAAATATTTGGAATAATTTGATTAAGCAACTGTAAATTTTATGATTCTATACAGATCAAGTATTTCTCATGAAAATTTAGTATCCAAATTGAGACAGGCTGTACATATAAAATATACACTAGATTTCGAAGACCAGTTTAAAAAGTGTAAATTATCTCAATTATTTTAATATTGATTACATATTGAGATGAAACATTATGGAGATATTGGATTAAATGAAGTATTTATTAAAATTAATTTTACCATTTTCTTTCAAGAAATGTTTAAATATAACTATAAGAAAGATTTTAATTACTTGTGTAGCTTGCTTTATATTTCTATTGGATAGCTTTGATCTATAATTATCTAAGGACAGACTCCTACAGCTTCATTATATACTTTTGGTTTCTCTGAGTAGCAAGAAAGAGGAGTCAGATTACTTGTGGGAAATCCAGTTGTTTAATTGTATATGCTTTGTTGTCTATAACTGGAAGAAAATAAAGTTGAAAAACCCAAGAATGGAGATACTTTCTTTTCCCTTTAATGTTATGAATTTTTTTGTATTCAGATTCAAATGGACTTAAAAGAAGTCTAGTGAGCCCTAGCCAATTTGGCTCAGTGGATAGAGTGTTGGCCTATAGACGGAAGGGTTCCAGGTTCAATTCCAGCCAAGGGCACATACCAGGGTTGTGGGCTTGATCCCCAATAGGGACCATGCAGGAGGCAGCCAATCAATCAATGATTTTCTCTCATCGTTTATGTTTCTATCTCTCCCTCTTCCTTCCTCTCTGAAATCAATAAAGAAATATATTAAAAACAAAAATAAAAGGTAGTGAGGAAAGGAAGGCCTGTCCCACACCATCTCAAGAAGAACAGTAACAGGTAAGAATGGGTTAGGGAATTAGAATGAAAGGCATATAAGTGGCTTATTTAAGAAAAGCTATTGTTCTTCAGTCTCCTAAATGAGCCCCATTGACCATGCTATGGAGCATGTTTAGCCTTCCCACAATGGCTGTTAGTGCTTACAAGGTCCATTTTGACTATGTGATTTAATGCCAAAATGTTTGGGGTGCAAGAGACTGTGGTTCCTGCAGTTTCCCCTCATCCCTTGCACAGCACATGCATAGATACACATCTGTTGGAAAATATTTGGCTTGTATTTAAAGGCAGGACTTGTTCACTCATTTCTCTTATTTAGGTATTTGTTGTTCATAATTTTTTTATCTTTTACCTTTTTCTTCTTCCTCTTCTAAAAGAGTACCTTTCAGCATTTCATATAATACTGGTTTGGAGTTGATGAACTCCTTTAGCTTTTTCTTATCTGTAAAACTCTTTATCTGCCCTTCAATTCTGAATGATAGCTTTGCTGGATAGAGTATTCTTGGTTGCAGGTTCTTGCTATTCATCACGTTGAATATTTCTTGCCACTCCCATCTGGCCTGCATTGTTTCTGTTGAGAAATTGGCTGACAGTTGTATGGGTGCTCCCTTGTAGGTAATGAACTGTTTTTCTCTTGCTGCTTTTAATATTCTCTCTTTGTCTTTTGCTCTTGGTATTTTAATTATGATGTGTCTTGGTGTGGTCCTCTTTGGATTCCTTTTATGTGGGGTTCTGTGTGCTTCCTGGACTTGTAAGTCTATTTCTTTCACCAGATGTGGGAAGTTTTCAGTCATTATTTCTTTAAATAGGTTTTCAGTAT
>PVJN01034906.1:0-22449 GCA_004026805.1 Lasiurus borealis | reverse complement strand
GTAAACAGGAGGCCAGAAGGCTGGTCAACCTTAACTGCTCTGAAAGGTCAGAGCTAATCACTCACTGTTTAGTTGAAACATTTGTTGGCTGAAGCAACCTCTACCTGTTTGTTTCATGTTAATTTCTGTTTTGTTATTTCCTGCCTAAAGGCTAGGGGTGTGTCCCAAAGCCTTAATAAAAGGGAGAAAAAGGCCAGAGTAAGTGGCAGTCCTTTCCACTAGAGGAAGGCTCCCGCCTGGCCCCCCAATATCACCAAATTAATATTTTCTAGTCTTTCATTTTGTTTGCGTGCAGCCTCCTTCAGAACCCGAACCCTGGACCTGAAACCCTGAACCACGCGGGACATGGAAAGAAGTTCCCACAAAATTGTCTTAAAGTGAGTATCAATTTGTAAATTTCAAAGCAGTACAAGAAAGTCGGGTAGAAATTCTCGTGAAGAACCCAACAACTCAGTTCCTCAAAAAATAAAATATGAAACTACCATTTGATCCAGTGATCTCACTTCTCGAAACCCTAAGAAACCCAAAACACCAATCAGAAGAATGTATACACCCCTATGTTCAATTTACAATAGCAAAGGGCTGGAAAACAGTTCTAGTGCCCATTAGTAGATGAATGGATAAAAACAGTGGTACATTTATACCACAGAATACTATGCAGCAGTAAAAAAGAAGAATCTCTTATCCTTTGAGACAGCCTAGAGAGACCTGGAGAGTATCAAGAAAGACAAGTATCACATAATCCCACACATATATGGAATCTAATGAACAAAATAGATTCAGAGGCATAGAAGCATAGAACAGACTGCAGAATCTCAGAGGGAAGGCAGGGGAGGGTGGGTTGGTGGGAAGTGATCAACCAAATAACTTGTAACCCATGGACACAGACAACAGGGTGGTAAAGGCTTGGGGTGGGGGACAGGTTAGAAAGGTCAATGTTGGGAGGAAGAGGATATATGTAATACTTTCAACAATAAAGAGTTAATTAAAAAAAGAAAGATCATAGAGGCTCACATTTTCTGGATGGGGAGATATCAGCTTACACAGGTAATTATTAAATGTAAGGATGATAGCTGGTTATTAACATCAAGGAACAAAAGGGGACTAAATAATCTTAATAAACTGGGAAGCTGAAGCAGGGACAGGGCAGCAGCATTCCAATGAACTGATTGGTAAACAGACCTATTCACACAATACAGGAAAATTGCCAGAGAGGAGACTGAATCCTCAGAAGGGATCAGACATCTCCCCAGGAAGGCCCAGTCTGGTACTAGAGCGCCTGGAGGAAACGCCTCTGCTGGACACATGCTCAGGAGGAACTAGATGCTGTAATGGAGCTTCTGAAACTGCTCATGGGAGTGAGGGTGAGGAACCAAAGAAGCAGGCCCTCGCCTGGGAACAAGGGAAAGGAAGTCAGATTAAAGAGAGGATCTGAAACCCCCATAGCATTTGCTGGGAAGGAGCCCAATGCAGGCCTGGGAAAATCAGGAATGTAGACTGGACCATTTGAACGGTGCTTTGTCCTTTTCCTGACCAGGAAGACAGAGGGAGTACTGTCAGGGCAGTGCTGTTGCCTGCCCAGCCGCTCTATTCCCGAGGGTGTGTAGCAATTCCCCCAAATTCACAATAAAATCTTGCCATCATGGTCTAACTTCTCCATGTTTGTGCCTTTGACCTTCTGTGCTCATGGCACTGCAAAAAAACTTATTTTTCACAGCAACAGGTTGTCAGCCTGAAAAGTTCCAATGGCCTGCTCCCCAGTGTAATTGGTTGAAAGTATTTAAAAACCACCATTGAAACCTTCGGGAAATGATCCTAAAGAAGCAAAGGATAAACAAAGAAGCATCTCTCCAAGTTCTACAAACTCTGGGTAAGAGAATCAAGAGTCTGGTATTTGAACCAAGACCATGCCTCCCTTACAACTTCACAGGTCACTGGAGGAGACTCCATTCCAGAGTGTTAGCTAAGATACAGGGTACCCCTTTCCTCCAGCTCTCAGGTGGAGGGCCTTCTTCCCAGGAACAGGACATCAGCACTTCTCATCCTGCTGCAAAAAACCTATTATGAAACGAGGTTCCAGGAGAATGCAACTGAGATGGGTTCCCATCTTCTATGCAGTCCTCAATAGTGGAAAGAAGGCTCTACCTTGGTGCAGTAAACTGAGAACACCTGAATGCCCTGGCATCACCCTATGAGACAGTGGTTCCATGCCAGAAGAGGTAAGCCAAGAGCACTATCTAATCTCTACCTCCAACTAAGAGCTCAGTGTAGATCTGGGTTTCACTCAGAGAGAAGTTTTCCATTGTCCCCCACCATCAGTGCAAGAGCCCTGACTCAAAGATGTTGCCTATAGAAAAAGCAGGTAGTAAAATAGATAGCTCCTAATCCCTCCCCAAATAAACTGCCTTCATTTGTCACCAAGCCTAGGGAATTTCAGGCTAAGGCATTTTCAAGAATACTGGAAGATGTGGTAGAAGGTACTTGGAAGGAGTGTCAAGATAATTCACTGTGCCTTTATGGAAAGTGTTTCTGCAAGGATTCGTGTATAGACCTACTTTGCAGGAGAGAAGCAGAAAATTAAGACAGCTGGAAAATCCATTCTGGTGTCAGAACAAATATCAAACACAGACCTCAGAAACTATTCTGTCAAAAGAGCCAGAATGTGACTGAATTAACTTGTTGATAAAATTATACTGCAGGAAAATGTACACCAGAAGTAGTAGGATAAAATATTCAAAATACTCAAAGAAAAAAACAACCTGTCAACCAAGAATCCTATATCGAACAAAACCACCTTTCAAAAATAATAATTATAAATCTAAAGCTGATAAATTAAAACACATAAAAGAAGTGAAAACTTTCTCAGTTAATCATAAAATGAGAGAATTTGTCTAGCAGACCCACCATGAAAGAAATAGTTCTACAAGCTGAAAGCAAGTGATCTCAGATGGCAAACATGACCTCATATGAAAAAACAATGCGCATCAGTCAGATCTATAATAATAAAAGGGTAATATGCTAATTAGACCGGACATCCTTCCTTTGGGGCGGAGGGAAGTCCGCCTAGGTACCGAGGGAAGCCAGTGCTAGCAGATGGGGAAAGAAGGCCCTCTCTTGCATGAATTTTCGTGCATCGGACCTCTGGTGTAATTATAAACGACAGTATAAACATATGTTTTCTCCTTATTTTAATGGATTTAAATAGTAGCTGCATCAAGTAATATGTACATAGTGAGAGTTGGGCCTATAATATATAATACGTAATATATGTATAATATATTTGTCAATAACACTACAAAGGAGGTGGATGGTAGCAGAGCTTTTTTAAGCTAAGGAAATTATTTCAGATGGTAAAGTAACAATAACAATAAAGTATTGTTGGGTTTGTAATATTAACAGAAGTAATATGTATAACAATATTACAAAAAGAAAATAAAGCTATATAGAAGTAGTATTTCTATAAACTACTTGAACTAAAATACCATAAATCTAAAGCTGATAAGTTAAGATATATGTGGCAAACACTGTAACTATTAAAGAACTAAAACAGCATAGTGAACATATTATTAAAAAATTAAAATGCACAAAAGCATGAAAAAATACCACTACAATAATTTATTAATGGATACACAAGGGGAAAAGATGGAAACTGTGACATTAAAAACATAAAAGGGAGGGATAAAATAAAAATGTAAAGGTGTGTTGTGTTAGAAATTAGGTTATCAGCTTAAAATAGACTTATAAATATGTTATGTAAACCTCATGATAATCCACAAAGCAAAAACCTATATAGACAAAAAATAAAATGAAAGGAATCAAAGCATACCATTATAAAAAAATCTTCAAACCACACAGGAAGAGAATGAGAAGAAACAAAGGAATTATAAAATAGCCAGAAAACAATGAGGAGAATAGCAATAGTAAGTTTACACTTATCAATAGTTAAAAGTGTAAACAGACTAAATTCTCCAATCAAAAGACATACAGTGGATGAATAGATAAAGTAACAAGACACATCTCTATATGTTGCCTATAAGAGACTCCCTTCAGCTTTTAAGGACACACACACTAAAAGTGAAGGGATAGAAAAAATATTCCATACAAATGGAAAACAAAAGAAAGCAGGGATGGCTATATCAGAAAAACAGGTTTCAGTTAAAAAACAATAATATGAGACTAAGTTCATTATACAATAATGAATGATATATAATCCAACAAGGTGTTAACACTTATAAATATTTATGTACCTAACATCAGAGCACCTAAATATATAAAGTAAATATTAAAATCCCTGGAAGGAGAAATAAGACAGCAATACAATAATAGTAGGGAACTTCAATATCTCATTTTCAAAACAGATAGATCATGCTACTAAACTACCAATGGGTCAAAAAGAAATGAAAATGTATCTTAAGGCATGTGAAAATGAAAATACAACATACCAAAACGTATGGGCATAGCAAAAGCAGTTTTAACAGGGAAGGTTACAGTGTAAATGCCTACACCAAGAAAAAAGATCTCAAACAATCAAACTTTACCTCCCAATGAACTAGAAACAACAACAACAAAGGAAGATTGAAATAACAAAGATCAGAGCAGAAATAAAATAGAGACAAAAAGGACAATAGAAAAAAATCAATATCCTGGAGACTAACGACAATAAAAACAACACAAATGCTATGGGACACAATGAAAGCAGTGCTGAGAGGGAAGTTTATAGTTGTACAGGTCTACCTCAAAAAAAAAAAAATGCTAATGAACCACCTAATTCATCAACTCAAAGAATTAGAAAGTGAGCAACAAGAAAAGCCCACAGTGAGCAAAAGGAAGGAAATAATAAAGAACAGAGCAGAAATGAATGACATAGAGACCAAAAAACTAATATGTACAAAAGATCAACAAAACCAAGAGCTGGTTTTTCTAAAGAATTAACAAGATTGATGAATCTCTAGCCAGGCTCACCAAGAAGCAAAGAGGGAGGACCCAAATAAACAAAATCAGAAATCAGAGGTGAAATAACAACAGACCCCACAGAAATACAAAGGGTTGTTAAAAAATATTATTAACAAATTACACAACCTAGAAAAAATGGACACATTCCTAGAAAAACACAACCTTCCAAAACTGACTCAATACGCTGATAACTATGGAAGAAATTGAAGCAGTCATAAAAAAGCTTCCAGCAAACAAAAGTCCAGGGCCAGATGGCTTCACAGGAGATTTTTACCAAACATTCATGGAAGAACTAACCTAACCTCCTCTGACTATTCCAGAAAATTCAAGAGGAAGGGACATTTTCAAACTCCTTCTATGAAGCCAGTATCACCCTAATACCAAAAACCAGATAAAGATAACACAATGAAAGAGAATTACAGACCAATATCCCTCATGAATATAGATGCCAAAATCCTCAACAAAATTCTAGCAAATTGAATCCAGCAGTACATCAGAAAGATCATACACTAAGACCAAGAAGAATTTATCCCAGGGATGCAAGGATGGTATAATATTCACAAATCAATAAACGTGATACATCACCTAAACAAATTGAGAGATAAAAATCACAGTCATATCAATTGATGCAGAAAAAGCATTTGACAAAATCCAACACTCTTTCTTGATAAAATCTCTCAGCAAGGTGGGAATAGAAGTTTCATACCTCAACATAATAAAAGCCATATATGATAAACCCACAGCCAACATCATGCTCAATGGGCAAAAATTAAAACCATTTTCCCTAAAAACAGGAACAAGACAAGGATGCCCACTCTCACCACTCCTATTCAACATAGTGCTGGAAGTACTAGCCATTGCGGTCAGACAAGAAAAAGAAATAAAAGGCATCCAAACTGGATAAGAAGAAATAAAACTGTCCTTATTTGCAGATGACATGATTGATACTTTACATAGAAAACCCTAAAGACTCCATCAAAAAACTAATAGACTTAATAAACAAATTTGGCAATGTAGCAGGATACAAAATTAATGCCAAGAAATCTATGGCATTTCTGTACACTAATAGTGAACTTACAAAAAGAGAGACTAAAAAAGCAATTCCCTTTACCATCGCACCAAAAAAACTAAGATACCTAGGAATAAACTTAACTAAGGAGGTAAAAGATCTATGTGTGGAAAACTACACAACACTGAAAAAATAGATAGAGGAAGACTTAAATAGATAGAAGAACATACCATGTTCATGGATTGGTAGAATCAACATCATCAAAATGTCCATACTACCCAAAGCAATGTATAAATTCAATGCAATCCCCATTAAAATACCAACAGCATACTTCATAAACCTAGAACGAACTTTCTAAAAATTCATCTGGAATAAAAAAAGACCCTGAGTAGCTGCAGCAATCCTGAGAAAGAAGAACAAAGTACATGGGATCTCAATACCAGATTTCAAGCTGTATTACAAAAGCCACTGTTCTCAATACAGCCTGGTACTGGCACAAAAACAGACATATAGACCCAATGGAACAGAAGAGAGAACCCAGAAATCGACCCAAACCACTATGCCCAATTAATATTTGACAAAGGAGGTATGAACATACAATGGAGTCAAGACAGTCTCTTCAACAAATGGTGTTGGGAAAATTGGACAGATACATGCAAAAAAATGAAACTAGACCACCAACTTATACCACACACAAAAATAAACTCAAATATAAATAAAGGACTTAAACATAAGACGGGAAAATATAAAATTACTAGAGGAACCCACAGGCAGCAAAATCTCCAACATGTACTGAAGGAACTTCTCTGATACTGCTCCTAGGGCAATGGAAACTAAAGAGAAAATAAACAAATGGGACTACATCAAAATAAAAAGTTTTTGCACAGCAAAGGAAACCATCAACAAAACAAGAAAGGTCACTGCATAGAAGAACATATTTGCTAATCATATCAACGATAAGGGCTTAATCTCCAATATTTACAGAGAACTCATACAACTTCACAAAAAGAATTTATTGGGGAGACACTGATTAGTAAAAATAAGGTTTCAGGTGTATAATTCTATAATATGTCATCTATATATTGTATCATGTGTTCACAACCCAACGTCATTCCATTTATCACCTCTTTAGGCCAACTAATTTTTAATATGGTGCCAAGACCTTCCTATCAGACAACTGGATAGAATAAAATTGGATTTTTATCTCAAAGTATATATCAAAATCAATTCAAAATAGATCAAATACCTAAATGTAAGAGCTAAATCTATAAAATTCTCAAAACAGAGGGGTAAATGTTCATGCCTGGATTTGGAAAAGAATTGATAGAGATATCACTAAAAACATAAGGAATAAAAGAAAAATTGGATAAAGTGGACTTCAAATTTAAAACTCTAGTGCTTTAAAGGACACCAACGTGAAAAGACAAATCATGCTATGCAAATATTTGCCAATTAGTCATCTAATAAAAGACTTGTATCCAAACTTAAAAAAAAAAAAACCACACCACAACTCTTATAATTCAATAATAAAAAAATACAGAGCCCAATTGAAAAATAAAGGATTTGTCCTAGCTGTGCTCAGTGGTTAGAGCACTGGCCATGGACTGAAAGGATGTGGGTTTTATTCTTAGTCAGGGGGCATATACTTAGGTTTCAGGTTTGACCCTAGCCCAGGGTGCTAGCACGTGCAGGAGGCAACCAATTGATGTCTCTTTCTCTCTCTCTCCCTCTCCCTCTCTTCCCTAAAAATCAATGGGAAAAATACTCTCAGGTCAGAGAAAGAAAAGGGGAGAGGAAACATCCATGTGAGAGAGAAACAGCGTTAGTTGCCTCCTATACATACACTAACCAGGAACCTAACCAGCAACTTGGGTATATGCCTGACAGGAAATCCTATCTGCGACCTTTTGGTGCATGGGACCAACTGAGCCACACCAGTCACAGGAAAATATTGGTTGTTTAAGCCACAGAATTTGTGTCACATTCGAACACATCAATAGGAATTAATACACATCTTTTAGGTTTGGGCCCTGTAACCTGCACTATTCACTTGAATATAACTCTACTCTTTTAACACCCCATTAGCTTCTAAAAATAAAATTTCTCTTCAGAAGCCAGAACTCAACACTTAAAGAGTACAATTAGCACTCTCAAACTACTAACTAGTATTATAATGAATTAGGAAAATGCTTCTGGAGGGAAGTATCTATGAAAAGCTTTAAAATATCTTAGTCTTTATTCTGGTTAATTCTTCTGGCAGATTTAAAAGTAACCAAAAAAAAATATATTTTTTAAAAGACAAATGCTTATGTTCAAAAATGTTCATAGCAGCTCCACTTATAATGACTAAATTTAAAAAAATAAGAAATTATTGAATAAGTAATGGTACATACACATTATTAAAAATTATGCTAGTGAGAATCTTTAATGACAAGGGGAAATACTTAAGGTATAATCAGAAAAGAAGTCAAAATATGTAAATACATAATAAAATCATAAGTAAATTAAAACAAATACATCTATTATATATATGAAGGAGAATAAACATGCAGGAGAAATATAAAAAAGTTAACAATCATTTCTGTAATAGGAGTATGGTCATTGTAATTTCCTCTTTAAACGTTTAAAATTTCCATATTTTGACAACATGCACATTTATTATTTAGAATCCATCTCATTACAAGCAGGTAGCTTAAGGTTCTAAAAGGTAAACCTTTTGATGGTTATAACTGAATCATGAGGCCACTGTGGAGCTCCTGCTTACTGTTTGCCAAAGAAACTTCTGACATTACAGCTAAATATACAACAATATTCACATTATCAAGTAATTTCTACTTATCAAATAACATTAATTAGAATTTAGTCTTAAGTGTTTAAGGGTATACAAAAAAAAAATGAGTGTTATCAAAATAACTAAAAGATAAACCTTTCTCCTAGTCCATTTAGCTTTCGGATCACACCTGTTCCTGACTCCACTTTAGCCACACTAGCTCCAGGGTATTCCCTGAAGACATCAAGCACTGTCCCACCTTAGGAATGTTCTTCCCCCACATGGCCAAGTGGCTATTCCCTCACTCTTTTAAGTCTTGATTCAAATGTCACTTTCTTAAAAAAGGCCTACTGTACTCCCTATTTAACACCAAAACCTGCCTTTCCTCCTAGCATCCTTCACTCTGTTCTACCTTTCTCTATAGTGTTTATCATCTTCCAACAAACTATTTAATTTTAAAAAGTGGGACCTCATTTAGTCACTGATATGTCAAAAGAGTTGGGCACAACAGGTGCTGAATAAATATTTATTGAATACTAGAGACCTGGTGCATGAAAATTCATGTACTGGAGGGGGGTCCCTCAGCCCGACCTGCTCCCTCTTACAGTCTGGGAGCCCTCAGGGGGCAGGGGAGGTAAGCTGGCAATTTGGGGAAGGTGACACCCCATCACACCTCTGCTGCTGCTACTGCTGGCAGCACAAGGCTCAGGCAGCTCAGGGCAGCTGGCGGAGTAGTAACCATTCAAGGCTTGCCTCAGGCAGCCCTGGGTGGCTGGATGTCACTGTCTTTGAGGGTGTGACAATCAATTAGCATATTCTCTCCTTATTGGCTGTGGGCACTGCTATCTTTGTGATGGTGTGAAGGTCAATTAGCATATTCCCTCTTTATTATATAAAATGTGAATATACTAATGTAAGAACTGTAATGACATGTCAAAGAACAGAGCCAATAATACAATCTCTAACAATTATACCTACCACTTAAAAAAAACAGGACAATTTTTCTGCACATGCATAACCAAGCAAAATATATGGCATATCAGTTCTTAAAAGAAAATCTAGCCATCTTTATCATTCCTATGTGTTTGTTTCAGTTTGTGTTTACCAAAAACTCATAGTTGACTTAATTAAAAGTATCCCAGTTTTATTTTAACATTGTGCAATACAGATGATATAACCAGGGAAGCAAATTAAACAGTTTAAAAAATATGTATGGCCCTGGCCGGGTAGCTCATTTGCTTAGAACATCATCCCAATATGCCAAGGTTATGAGTTCAATCCCCAGTCAGGGCACGTACAAGAATCAATCAATACTGCATAAGCCCTGACTGGTTTGGCTCAGTGGATAGAGCATCGGCCTCTGGACTGAAGGGTCCCGGGTTCAATTCAGGTCAAGGGCATGTACCTTGGTTACAGGCATGACCCCAGTAGGGGGTGTGCAGGAGGCAGCTTATCAATGTTTCTCTCTCATCGATGTTTCTAGCTCTCTATCCCTCTTACTTCCTCTCTGAAAAATCAATAAAATATATTTTTTTTAAAAAACTGCATAAACAAGTAGAACAACAATGAGATGTCTCTCTCTTTAAATCAATCAAGAAGTAAAAAATAATAAAAGTTAGGAATGAGTTTAACAAAAAACTTTTACTCTTAATACTACAGAATACTGTTGAAAGAAATTAAATTAGCACTAACTCAATAGAAAAAATATGTAACAGCAAAATATGTTGACATGCTATACACAAAATCTAATACAACTCTGTATTACTAAGCTACAACAGCTTTTTAAATGACATGTGATTTGTTATTTTGTACATTGGAATAGCTCAAAGCCAAATTCTGATATAATTTTTCCAGGTGATAGCCCTCATAACTTTCGATTTCAATAGGAATATCTTTAGTTTGCAAGTGGTCATTGTTCCAGTAAGACATCATTTTAGGAATGGGGAAGCATAGTCAAATATCAAAAGCCCGGCCTATTTTCTCAATCAAAAACTGCCAAGAACTCCTAACATCAGAAATGGGATCCAATCGGAACTTAATTCCCTGTGATTCATAAGTAACAGACTATCCCTACTTACTGTTAAAGTAGTTCTCTATACACTTACAATTCTCTTCCCCAGGGTTTGAAGCCTAAACCTTGTGACAGGGTCTCTACAACTCCTACATAAGACAGATGTCATATAATGTGCGGGAAAAGCTCCCCAAAGACGTTGTTTAGCCAATACCTCTGAGTGATGGTCTACACTCCCCGTGTCTGATCCAGAGTGCTGCTCATTTACATCCTCCTCAACGTCTGACCCTGAGTCCCGTTCATCCTGCACTGGAGTAGCGCCACCATCATCTGCTTAAAAATAAAACAAAAACCCACTTCAGGTGTAAGAGGGAGGACATCTCCAGGCGTAAGGAACACAATGAATCAAGAATAACATAAGAGTAAAGGTTACCTCTGATGAAACATAACTAATGTAGTAAACAAGACATCAATATAATACTCAGAGAAATACCAAAAATCATTAACATGGACTGGGACATATATGGCAGAAAAAATACACCATAAAAGGAATGTGAAGCTTAAGAAACATAACTAAGGACCAAGTCAACAACCTCTAAATAATAGTGTGCTCTGTAACTACTTCAACTTCCTTAATAACTTGAGTCTATTGCAATCACAGCACTTACCACCTCCTAATGGAATTTGTTTAATGTGGCTCTCCCCTCACGTGAATGAAAGCGCCAAAACAGCAGGGATGTGGGTTCCCTGGTGAGTACTGGAGCCCTGCATTGTCTGGTACCTGATGCACAGCATATGCTTATGAATGAAGAGCACACGGAACTGCATATACTACACTATCACAAATAGTGTCAATGAGCTGCTACCTCCCTTTAACCACTACTTTAAAAATATAAATTAAAAGTGTATTGAGAGGAATTTAGGGCTACTGCAGGATATGGGAAGACTTGGTTAGAAGTTTAGTAAAAATAAAAATGAATCCTTTTAAGTGAAGCAGTCACCTACAGGAAAACAAAAAAGTTGCAGAAGAGTGAGATCACTCTCATATACAGAGCTACCCAGTTAAAGAGTAAAGAATATGTAGTCATAATAAACCAGTAACTTGGAAATTTAACAATTACACTGAACAGTGAGGGCAGGGGGAGAAGAGGGCACTTAAGATGCAGCTCTGTCTTCCCACAACAGACCATACAAATGCTCACAAATGAAGCAACAAGAGACAGTGTGGGTTAGGACCGGGAAAATAAACACCAAAAAAGAATATAAGGTTAGGGAACTGCTATTTTGCATGTTTTCAGCATTTAATCTTTATACAAGTATTACATACAATTGCTTACCTAAGAAACAATGTAAAATCTCAAATGAACTGAAAAACTATTTTGAAAACACTTACAGAAAAGCGTTTGTAAGTCTTAACTATTCTCTTAATTCAAAACAGGAAGGAGGATAAGGCTCAGACAATTATTTAAGCACTTGGATAGGACACAGCTAATGGGGCGGGGCACAAAGGCACAGCAAACGTCGAGTTTTCTTTCCCTGGGGTCTTGCCTCCAGTCCGCACCTCCGGGCCCGCAGCGCGAGCAGCGGGACCAGTGCGTGCGAAGCGGGGAAGACGAGAGGGAAGACCTCCAGGTGAAGAAAAGACACAAAGCCACCAGTAACTACTTGAGATACAGAGACATTTACTTCGAAACACGTATGCGCTCAAACTGCGCCCTCGCTCTCTCCACTGGACCCCAGGGCTGCGAGGAAAAAGCCCAGGTGAGCCCGTGCCACCCATCAGCCCGGATTCTCAACACTCTCAACTCGGAACCTGCAGCGGCGGACCCCGGACCCCGCACACAGCGAGCCCTGACATTGCACACGGAAGGGGTTCCCATTTTCCCCAAACCTTCGTGGACCCGGAAGACGGCTCTCCCTCCTCCCTGTGCCCCCGCCCCCGCCCAGCCAGGTCCGGCCCCACCTGACTGGTCGCCGCGGTAATAATCCGGGTCCATTGCAGGCGGCCCCCGGCGGGAGTGTCCGCGCCTGTGCCGACCCGCCACCTCCTTCCCGGCGGAGTGACCCCCCCACCCCGATGGCGCGGTCCGGGGCGCGGAAGTTCCCGTACGCCTAGGGGCTGGAAGGTGCGGGGAGCAAGACTCGGCCTACGCGCCCGGCAAAACAGCCGCCGGCCGGCGGGAGGCAGCGTGCGCGCCGCCTCTCCACTTCCCAGAAGCAACTCGGGCCAAGATGGCGTCTGCTTCCGACACTCAGCAGGACGCAGCGCGCAGGCGCTGTCCCCTTCGCCGGCCAATGGGAAGGCCCAGCGAGCAGGACGCCCGCCCAGACGAAAGGGGTCGCGGGAGATGCGTGGGAGCTCGGCCCCGGCCCCTGCGAGGGCCGCCTGCTCTGTGGCCAGTGGAAACGGGAGTGCTACGTTATGTCTATGTTTGCAACGTGGTAGAGGAACTTCTGAGTTACTCTTCCGAAGAACGAAGGCCCCTACGGGTTCCTTTCCCGTCGTTCCGCCCGTTCCCAGCGCTCCCGAGATGCGGGAGCACCCGCCTCCCTCCCCCGGGCGCCGAGGACGTGGCGCAGGGCTCCCTGGTGCTTGTAGTCTCGGGCCCGGGCGCTGCGAGGCTGCGCTGGCTGACCTGATCAAAAATCTCCTTTCTGCCCTATTAATTAGCGACTTAAATTCCATCTTAGGCCGTTTGTCAACAGGAAGTACAGGTTTTTGCTTCCAGAAAGAACCCTACAGGGGTGGCCCTGCGGAACATTCTTGCCTGTGCTCCCGAGAAACGGTGGTTGGGAACCCCTGCGTGGCCAGTGGCTAGGAAGACTGCCATGGGCGCCGCGCCCCTGCCCGCGCTTTGCTAAGACGCACTCGCCACTCACGACGCCCGAATATTGCAGATGACCCCCGGGTTTACCCGTGACAAAGGCCGACAAAGACCTTTCCTTTTCTCCGAACCTGCCGCTTTTTCCAGACTAGCTCCCTCCCCACTTCCTGGCCTTTGTTTTATGAATGATTAGCTGAGGTTAGAACTTCCTGCTCCCCTGAAAAGAGACATTTCTGTTCACTTGGCTGAAAGTTCTGATTGCAAAATAATCCCAACTACAAACCACTCGACCTTCCTCCCTGTGGCAGCCTAAGGAAAGCCACCTGCCTATATGCTCTGATCTTCATGTCTGGTGTTAACTGGGAAACATTCAAACCTGTGAAGAATTTTTGTATGTTTATTTGAGCCAAACTGTCCACAACAGATTGAGAAATGGCAGCTTTGCACCGTGTTTTGAAGCATAGTAACCTCCCATCTTGTATAAAAACTACTGTTTGAAATTCTCCACGATTGTTAGTCCCTTATTCTGTAAACTCTCATTTTTAGCCACTCTTATTCCATAAAATAACTGTTTTAGTTTAAATAATAGAAAAAGATAAAAACTTAACTGATCTTGCAAGCTAGCCATCTAACATAATGGACTAATACTAATAATAACGCCCATATTCTTATGCCAAATGTTTCTTCTTTATGTATCCAAGATTACAAACTAACAACTCAAACAGAGCTCTTTGTAAAATGGGCAAAGAGCCCCAAAGGTACAAATAGGGCAAACTTCCTCTGTGTCTTCGCTCAGAGATTTGGAAGAAACACCTCCTTCTGTGCCGCATGCAATAAATAACTCCTAATTAATTGGCTCATTAAGGTGTCTTGTATCTATCTCGATGATTTAGGATTCAACAGTGTATAATTAAAAGAGTAAGTGGATTACATGAAATCCGTTGCTGATAGATTGGGGGCTGGGGGGGGGCGGGGCAAAGCAGGGAAACCTGGGATTGGATAAAAAAAAAAAAGACATACTTCCTTTACACAAGTGGGTGCAAGATAATTTTAACAGTTAGCAATTAACTTACTAACAATGAGGGGGTTTATGATATCCACTGAGCTGTACCTGTGCTTTGAGGGGTCCAGAAAATTCATGCCTGGCCTGCTCCATCTCACAGTCTGGGAGCCCTCAGGGGTGAGAAGCGATGCCCCCATCACACCTCTGCTGTTACTACTGCCCACAGTGCAAACCTCAGCCAGCCCTGATTACCTGAGCCTCGTGCAGCCCTAGGTGGCTGGGCAGTTGCCATCCAAGGCTTACCTGCACCTCAGGCTGGTCCTGGGTGGCTGGAGGGCTGAGGAGACTGGGGAGCTCTGGAGGCAGGCGTGCGGAGCAGCTGGACCAGCCTAGGGGCAGGCCCAGCCATGCCACATGCCTGCTGCCCCAGTGGGGCTGAGGGGACTGGGTGCCCATCTTGTGGCTGTGGGTGCCACTATCTTTGTGGGTATGGCATTCAGCATATTTCCTCCTTATTGGCTGTGGGCACCACCATCTTTGAGGGAGCATGATAGACAATTAGCATATTCCCTCTTTATTAGATAGGATGGTAGATGCAAAAGGACAACAGACAGGCTCAGCTAAGGTAAAGATCCACCTTATTAGGGAAGATACCAGCCTAGGACATGACTACCTACCACAAACTGCTTTTTAGTTTAAAAAGTTTTAATTTTAGACCATCCTTTGTGGTTACTTTATGTCTCTGAATTTTCAAGGCTGTCACCTAGATCTCCCCTGAGCTTGTCAGGTTGGTATGTGGCCCCCTTTCGTCCACACTGGAGTACTCTTACTATTGCAGTGTCCTGAATAGAATCCTTATTCTTGTTTATCTTTATCTTAGACAAAGAGGAGGACTTGCCTTTTGATTGGAGAAGGGACAATGGAGGTATAAGCAAAGATTTCCGAGGAGGTGCAGACTTGCAGAAATAGGACTTTTTTAGTTGGCAACATTGATTTGCATCTTGGACTGAATTTTTAGGCATGCCTAGCCTGCTGTAAGGCCTCATTTGGTGCCCTGGGAGGACCATCTCCTACCACAGAGTTGAGAGATGGGGATTCTTTGATGCCAGCTCTGCTGCAAATTCCCAGAGTGCTCTGAGTCAAGCTGCATCCCAGCTGTGACCATCCTTGAACCCGTTGTTTGCCAGTTTGCATGCTGACAGAACAAAGGTCTAGGCTTCAGAAAAGGGCATGGGAAGGGAAGGAAGAAAGAAGTATGGTTTCTGTCTGGAAATACTAATCTACACTAATAAAAGAGAAACATGCAAATTGACTGTACCTCTGCTATGCCCACAAGCCACCACAAGATGGCCAGCAGGGGAGGGGAGGTGGAAGGTCCAGGACTGCAGGGGAGCAGTTAGGCATCAATCAGGCTGGCAGGGGAGTGATTAGGGGGTGATCAGGCTGGCAGGCAGAAGCAGTTAGGGGCAATCAGGAAGGCAGGCAGTTGAGCCAGCAGTCTTGGATTATGAGAGGGATGTCCAACTGCCCACTTAGGCCCAATCCTACCAGGGAGTGTCCCAGAGGGGTCCCAGATTGGAAAGGGTGCAGACTGGACTAAGGGACACCCCCTTTAACCTGTGCACAAATTTTGTGCACTGGGCCTCTAGTCTCTCTCTATATATAAAAGCCTAGTGACCGTTATGGTGGAATGACCAGACAACCAGAATGACCAGTCACTATGACGCATATTGGCCACCAGGGGGCAGACACCAATGCAGGAGTTGACCCCTGTTGATCAGTGCACTCCCACAGTGTAAGTGCTGCTCAGCCAGAAGCCAGGTTCACGACTGGTGAATGCGGCAGTGGTGGCGGGAGCCTCTCCCACCTCTGTGGCAGCACTAAGGAGTGGCAAGCCAAGTGGTAAGGAGTGAGCAGGCAGGTGATTAGGAGCAAGGGGTTGGACATCCCCTAAAGGGTCCCGGATTGTGAGAGGGTGCAGGCCAGGCTGAGGGACCCACCCACTCCTGCAAGAATTTCATGCATTGGGCCTCTAGTTTTCTTAAAAGCGAATTCATGGATATGACTTACCTTGTGTAGTGGAAACAACTTTGAAATCCAAGCCTGCCCTTTAGCTGTGGTAATGACATCTTCTCAGGCTGTTGTGAGAATCAGAAAAGCAAGGAATGAACAGGACCTGGAACCAAACATACAAAATATAAATACTTATTTCTCTCTATTTGATGGAAAAGGGCCTAGGATTTGGAGTTCGCTTCTAAAGAGAGTAAGATTGTGCTGTATAAATAAGGCAAGGTGAATAGGACAGAACTCCAGAAAGAGGTTTAATGAAAGGTAGGTAATCCATGGCAAATCCTGCTAATAAGGATTTTGGGTTTCATCAGAGACACAAGAACAATGGCCATGCAATACATTGGAATAAACACTGCAATTACAAGAAAATAATTAGTGAATTATAAAGATTCTAACTGCCCTGGTTGTTTGGAGAGTGGAGATAAAGCAGGATAGAAAGAAGTTGGGGCAAGTTCCTGACAATTGGAATGAGGTAGGATTGGACAATACCTGCTGATAAACTGCTAGGTCCTCTCCCCAGAGCCCCACTCTACACAGGAACAAAGGGGAACTGTTTATGACAGGTAATTCCTGTGGTGGTCATAAGGAGTCCACAGCAAAAGCTGGCTAAAACCAGACCCATCCAAGATGGAGGAAAATTGACTAGACAGGGACCCCATTCATTATACTATCATTATAGAAAATTGAGATCACAAGTAGAAGGAGAACTGGGGAAGGAGAACACCATTACACTTCAGAACAGACCATATTAGAATAAGAACCCCTCCCAACCAGAAGACAGAAATAGAATTTGGCACTACAAAATTTAGGAACAACCCGCCCCTAAAAACACATAAAATCCCTGGACTGACTGACTACAGCACACAACTCACTGGTGAGTTCACCTGTATCCACTCAGATGAATTTTTGCTTCTTTTACAGTGGCACCCCCACCAGGAGAGCAGTGGGTGGCAGCAGTTTGTCCTGGGCTTACTCCCTGATCCTGTCTCTGGGAACACTCATGCTAGTACCTTTCTCTCAACCTAAATAAAACTGCTTTTGCTTTTACATACACTTGCTTTTGAATATTTTCCTGTGTGAAATCAGGAACCTGCAGGTCACAGAGCACTTAGGGGGCTCCATTTCAAGTCCGCCTCTAGTGACACAGATTGAGAAGCAGACTGAACACACAGCAATGAGCTGACCCTGAAAGGCTGCAGAGAAGCTTTTGTACAAAAGAAGCCAACAATTAGTTAACAAAGCAGAACACACCTTTGAAATAAACAGTCATAGTTAAAGCCATGTGCTTGTCAATGCAAACACAGCTCCAGGAGAGTTCCCACACCTCTGTAACCAACTGGCTGCCCGTCAGGGCCCAGTTGAGAAATGCTAGAATAGCACAGACATGCCTTCCTTTGTCTGGGCAGCCTTGAATTTTGAGGACTGCCATCTTGCCAATCCCCTGGCTCTCTCCCACTCCAGCATAGCTGGTCTATGCTGGTGGGTGGAGGGGAAGAGACACCCACAGGGAGGTTGCTTTTCCCACCAAGGACACAAAAGCCAGAAAGGAGAAAGAAGAGATGAACTTGCACTGATGAAAACCCAGAATGACTGATTTCCCTAAGTGGATGCAAGATTTATTTGGCCAGCCTTTTGAGACACTATAACTTGCTGAACATGTTGGGGTATGTGAGATCACACAATATAAGAAACAGCTGGGCACTGATACAGATGCAGACCAGAGCTGAGATCCCTGGGTTCTGGACTTAGTATGCTTGGTGAGCTGGGACAAGCAGTCAGCCTCCTAAGAGTCCCCATTTCCACATGTGTCAAATGAGGGAGTTGAATCAGAAAATTTTAAGGCCAGAATGTCCTTCTTGTGCTTGAGCCACGAGGGGCTCTGCCAGTGAAGAAACAAATAAGGGCAAGTATATGGAAGCCTGCTCCCCTGGCGGCCACGCACCTTCTTGCAGGTTTCAGCTTCACAACTCATAGGATGGGTTGCAAGATTTGTTTTTAATACTAAAAACTAGGACTCACTTGAAAGCCCATCAACAGTGGATAACGAATCATGTACCATGGTACACTATGCAGCTATTCATACAATTGAAGTGGATCTTTAGCTCTCGCATGGAAGGATGTCCAGAATATATTAAGTGACAAAAGTCATAGCCTGCTATAAATGATGTAACTTTAATTATGTGAACACCCAAAACGCACAACAAACAAACAAACAAAAAAACAAAAAAACACAACCCAAGAATTCTTTGATAGTACAGAGGGAAAAGGACTTTACAGCAAAGATTGGAAAGAAATAGAAGCCTGACAAATTTGACTACATAAAAACAAACACTTGCCTTGGCCGGTTTGGTTGAGTGAATAGAAAATCCGCCTGTCGACTGAAGTGTCCCAGGTTCAATTCCAGTCAAGGACACATGCCCAGGTTCCGGGCTCGATCCCCAATAGGGGCTTGCAGGAGGCAGCCAATCAATGATTCTCTCATCATTGATGTTTCTATCTCTCTCTCCCTTTCTCTCTGAAATCAATAAAAATATATTTAAAAAAAACTTTAAAAAAGCATGCATGGTAGAGACAACACAGCTTAGCAAAACCAAAAGATAAATGAACAGGAAATTTAATAAAAAGTTTTCTGCTCCTATCATAGACTAAGAGCTGATCTCTTCCTAATTAGCATAGAGCTCCAGAAATCAGTAAGAAGAGTAATGGAAAAATGGGCAAAGAATATGACAATTCACAGAAAAGAAACTATTAGCATATCTAAGATACATGAAAAGACATTCACCCTAAAATAAATAAGATAAAATCAAATTAAAATCACATCAATACTATTTTTCACTTCTCAGGTTGCAAAAATCTGGTAACATTCCATTGGTGAGGAACATGGAGAAAGAGACTTTCTCAGAAGGCACTGGTGGGAGAATACTGGTACAGCTGTCTACAGAAAGCAATTTGGAAATATTTATAAAAATTACAACAGGGGGTTTCTGGAGGGAGGAAGACAGGTTGCGGAATGGTGTCTCCTTCTCTTTGCCTTGCAGCCCACCCCACTGGGCCCCAGCCAGCCTCCAGTGAGAAGCCCTAAGCACCGCCCCATCACCTTCCTACAGCTTTACCATGGCTGCCAGCACATAGAGCTGCACATGGCCAATGAGTAGTCCTCCATCATATTAGTATGTTGACCTGGGCAAAGGTTCTAGAAATCTTTTCAAAAGCGAATTTGGTTTTGGGTTGATCAAACTGGTTGTAGAAACAAGTTATACAGTGATATGGAATTCTCAAAATCTGGTTCATCTAATACAGACACTGGTAAAGTTACTGGGACCTTGGAGACCAAACATAAATGGTGTGAATATGGCCTCCTTTCACAGAGGTATGGGACACTGATAACACTCTGGAAACAGAAACCACAATTGCATACTAGATTTTCCCAGGTTTGAAACTGAAATTTAATACCACCTCTTCACCAAGCATGGGAAAGAAAAGTGGTAAAACCAAGTCTTCTCACAGAGGGAGAAGACTCTTCTCACAACTCTTGTTGTGCTTTTGACTTTCTTGTACTGGACCTGTGATGCATGGTGCGTCTGTCTTTGGTTCCAAGGGCTGGCTTGCTGGGTTCCAGGTAACCATTGACAGTGCCAAATCAAAGCTGACAGGGACTAACTTTGCAGAGGGCTACAGGACTGGGGACTCCCGGCTGCACTGATGTCAAGGGTGGGACAGAATTTGGAGTATCAATTTATTGAAAAGTGTGTGAAGGTCTTAACACTTCATTGAACCTTGTTTGGATATCAGGCACCAACGACACTCACTTTGGCATTGCAGTGAAATAGCAGTTGTATTCCACTGCTTCCATTTCTGCAAAAGTCAACAACTCTAGTCTGATTGGAGTGGGCTACACTCAGACCTGAGCTTAGTGTAACGTTACCCTGCCTGCTCTGGTAGGTGGGAAGAGCATTCATGTGGAGGCCACGAACTTAGGCTTGCCTTGGAGTTGGAGGCTTAGTCCAGCTGAAAGAAATCTCTGGGACTGAATATCAGAAGATTTGGCCTTAATATATTTCCAGGGTGACCAGCAGCCTTCCTGTCCCAAGAAGATGGTCAGAACAGAGGGCAATCTGATTAAGAGCTTTAAATATCAAGGCAGTTACTTGCTCTCCGGTTTCTAGTGAAATTGATGATGTTCCCAGTTACAATGCACCATCCTGCAGCCACTTATACATCACTTAAAGTATTTATTTAAATTTTTTTAATTTTTATTAATTTTTTATACATATCGCCCCATTGCCCCCCCTCCCTCCCGGACATACTCTAACCCCCAGTGTCTATGTTCATTGGTTATGCTTATATGCATGCATACATGTCCTTTGATTGATCTCTTATCTACCTCACCTAACTTTAATCTTTCTGCTGTAATTTCACAGTCTGTTTGAAGCTTTACTGTCTCTGTATCTATCCTTTTGTTCATCAGTTTATAATGTTCTTTATTATCCACAAATGAGTGAGATCGTGTGATGCTTCTTCATTGACTGGATTATTTCACTAAGCATAAGGCTCTCCAGTTCCAACCAGGTTGCTGCAAATGATGAGAATTCCTTCTTTTTAATGGCGGCCTAGAATTCCATTGTGTTGATGTACCACAGTTTTCTGATCCACTCATCTGCTGACGGGTACCTAGGCTGTTTCCAAATTGTAGCTATTGTAAATTGTGCTGTTATGAACATAGGGCTGCATAAATCCTTTCTGATTGGTGTTTGTGATTTCTTAGGATAAATTCCTAAGAGTGGGATTACAGGGTCAAATGAGAGATCCATTTTTACTTTTTTGAGGAAACTCCATACTGTTCTCCACAGTGGCTGCACCAGTCTGCATTCCCACCAACAGTGCACAAGGGTTCCTTTTTCTCCAAATCTTCACCAACACTTGTCGTTTGTTGATTTGTTGATGATTGCCATTCTGACAGGTGTAAGATGGTATCGCATTGTCGTTTTGATTTGCATCTCTCAGATGATTAATGACTTTGAACATGTTTTCATGTGTCTCTTGGCCTTCCTTCTGTCGTCTTTTGAAAAGGTTCTATTTAGATCCGTTGCCCATTTTTTTATTGGATCGTTTATCTTCCTTTTATTAAGTTGTATAAGTTGGCTGTAGATTTTGGAGATTAAACCTTTATCAGTGATAACATTTGCAAATATGTTCTCCGATATAGAGATCTTTCTTGTGGTTTTGTTGATGGTTTCTTTTGCTGTGCAAAAGCTTTTTGTTTTGATGTAGACCCATTTGTTTATTTTTTCTTTAGCTTCCATTACCTTTGGAGCAGTATCAGTGAAGAAGTTCTTTTGGCATATATCTAAGATTGTGCTGCCTGTGGATTCCTCTAGTATTTTTATGGTTTCCCTTCTAATGTTTAAGTCCTGTATCCATTTTGAGTTTGTTTTTGTATTTGGTGTAGGTTGGTGGTCCAGTTTAATTTTTTTTTGCATGCATCTGTCCAATTTTCCGAAAACCATTTATTGAAGAGGCTATCTTGGCTCCATTGTATGTTCATGCCTCCTTTGTCAAATATTAGTTGAGCATAGTGATTTGGGTGGATATCTGGGTCCTCTATTCTGTTCCATTGGTCTATATGTCTGTTCTTGTGCCAGTACCAGGCTGTTTTGAGAACAGTTGCTTTGTAGTATAGCTTGAAATCTGGTATTGAGATCCCACCTACTTTATTCTTCTTTCTCAGAATTGCTGTAGCTATTCGTGGTCTTTTTTTGTTCCAGATGAATCTATGAAGAATTCTTTCTAGGTCTGTGAAATATGTCG